>JAJMIF010000095.1:0-79771 GCA_030583505.1 Sugiyamaella castrensis
GTCTTCGTAGATGTCTACATCCGAGATATCTACATCCGAGATATCTACGTTTGACTCATTGTCGGAAATGGGCATTTCTTCATCAAAATTTTTGGTAGGGGTGTGGGGTGGGTCCTCGGAGATGGCTGCATCGGCCTCAATGACCTCTGGAGTCTCCTCGCCAGGCGTTTTGGCCTGGTTACGACCTGTTTCTTCGTCTCTTTCTTTTTCTTTCATTTTTGTCCCCCCTAATTACATTTTCTTAAAGTCTTATAAAGGACTTTGTCTTTACGCTGGTGAGGCGCACCTGTCAGTTTGTTTAAGTAAGAATGAACATGGCAAATGCTGATGAAGCGACCTGAACCTGGACCTGGACCTCAATCAGATCTGGCATGTTAGTTTACCAGTGAATAAGATTATAAGAATGTCTAGCTGCTAGCAAATATAACGAACACGAATATCGAACAGAATATCTAAACAAATCGCCTTGTATTGTTGCCACGACTTCATAGATCGTATGAGGAGGCAGCTAGTCTAAATTGTGAAATTGTCGACTTGATACATATTGTCTTCAGTTAATAATGCTCAATTATATATTCTTTTTTTTCTACATTCTACTTTTTCTACTTAGATTTTTTGTAGATTTCCTACGAACGGCCAATAATATTAGTGTATTCCTGTTCATCCTTTTTTCGTGTAGCTTCTTCTTCCATGGTCTCATGAAGATAAACATTACTTCTATGGAAACGTAATAAATGAAGAATTCTAGATTCAAGAGATCTAGGAGTAATACCGAGATCACCAAATCCTAAAACATCATCATTAACAATTTGATCAATAAACATTCGCTCAACTTCATCTGGTGATGTAGTAGCCCAAAATAAATACTGAGTTAATTTAGCAATAATCAAATGAGCAGCTTTAGGAATATTAACTTCTCTAATCTCATTCTTAGTAGCATAACGAATTGCTTCAATAAGTTCAGCCCTTGTATATTTCTCAGGACCATTAAGTTCAAATGTTTTACCAGCAGTAGAATCATCGAATCCAATTTTCTCTAAAGCTGCTGCAACATCATTAACATAGGTTGGATATAATGTCTCTTTACCATGATTAGGAGATAAAAGATATTTGGCAGTGGCCAATTTATTCAAAAACCTATCACCTAATCCATACAGAGGACCAGGTCGAACAATTGTTGCATCTGGTACAATTTCTCGAACAATCTCTTCACCAAGAGCCTTTGTACGATAAAATTCTGAACTGGAATTGATATCTGCACTATGAGAAGAAACATGAACTAATCTTGGAACATTAAATTTCTTAACTGCATTAGCAATTCTTTTAGCACCTTCAACATGAACATCTTCATATCCAAAGTTCTTAGTATAGTAATTCCTTCCAACAAGATTATACACAATATCGGAATGTTTAACACTATCTTCAATAGATTTAATATTTCTTAAATCCCATTCCATAAAATTAACAACACCTAAATCACCAGTAACTTTAAGATGTCTTTTATGAATTTCTTCTCTAAATGGAACAACAGTAATAGTTCCATGACGAGCTAATTTAGTAATAAGAAAATTTCCTAAAAATCCTGGTCCTCCGAAAACAGTAGCAGTATAACCTGTTCTTGACGATCGACCACCAGTACCTTGAGCAATTAATGTTTTTCCACTTCGGGTGATATTAATCTGAGAATCTAAATTTTCGAATGTTTGGATTCCTCTATAAAATATTCTCTTTGCTACAGAAAAGAAGTTAGATTAAATTGCTTCTGGGTTGTGGCTGGATTCTAACTATCCAGAGTTGTCAGCTCCTCCCTCTGCTTGCATCGGCTCAGCTCTGATCAAACAAACCGAGTGAGGCAACAGACCAAGATCTGGTGTAATACCCCTCCTATCGGAGGCACAACTAAGTTCAACAAAGAACACAGGACAGTGGTGAGCGAACAGGAGTCAAAAGGTCGCGCAGATCAATCCTCGAATTGAATTCAATATAACTTACAAGGACCAGACTTAACTGTCTGTCTTAACGACGATGATAACATTCTAACTCCTCGTAACTTCGTCTCAATTTAAAGAGTCCCCGTCGTGAATCTCCTGGTCTCTCGGTTGAAGTGGTGAAGTGGAATTGATCAATATCGAAAAATAGCTTCTCGCTATTGGCTATAAGCAAACCTAAACCTTCGTGTAGTATATAAGCATAATAAATATAATCCTTATATAGGAGTTGAAAAGTTGTTGAAGAGTTAGTTAAAAATCCTAATCTTTTTTTTTCTATATTCGATATTGATAAACACGCACCCTATATCTAACCAATCGTTTTAGGACCCGGTGCCCCACTATAGCACACAAGTTTTACCTAGGGACTTCTAACCTCGCCCTCCAAAGAATAGGTGGGTGCACTGGATTGCTTACGTAATTTCATTATAAGTTTGTTTCGTTCAGTTTCTAGATTCCAGCCCTGAATTCACAGCATATTTAGCTAGCTAGCTATAATTAATTAAACGACTGTTGATATCACATGATATCGATATCGATCGATCTCCAATATCAATGACCGGCAGCGGCCAATTCAGCCGTTCCTTCTTCTCGCATGCATGCGCCCATGTAAGTTGCGTGTAACATTAACGTTAACAGTTAACGTTAACGTAATGTTAACCGGGCGCCAACACTCCTCTTCCAACGCTCCCGATTTTAAAGAGAATTTTTTATGCACCCCGTTTAAGCAATGACAGGTTTTGATATGAGTAAAACAATCTGTGCTTCATTCGCAGATTATAAAACAAACTTCATTCAATAAATTCTATCTAGTTTATCAGAGATTTAATCATTTAATATATATAAGGCGCAGGACTCGGTAGGAGGTCAAACAGTTCAGCATTTTAATTATACTATTTAAGCTACAACTTCGAACTCGCTTCGGCTGTTGCTGTCGTTGATGTCAGACAAGTAAATATATGAAAGCTATTTAGGAACTGTATAGATTCAAGTTAAGTCCCAACCAAAATCTCGGTTTAAAAATATGCATGATAACTTAACGTTAACAGGTTAACTGTTAAAAAAAATAAAAAAAAAAACTTAACACAGGTTAAGTTAACGTTAACAAAAAAAAAAAAAAAAAAATGTTAACGGGGTTGAAATCATTCATATCCGTTGCATAATCGGGAGCGTTGGAAGAGGAGTGTTGGCGCCCGGTAACAAAGTTAACTTAACTTAACATTATGTTAACTCTGTTATCTCTGTTAACTTATGTATGTCGGTTTAAAAAGTAGCTGATAGCTTAGCTAACGAACAACTTAAAGATAAATTCCCGTTCCAATGCCAACGTCATAATGGCCCTCTTTTCGGAATTTTTTTTTTCTTTCTTTTTTTGTTTTTTGGGGGAGCCTCCTCCGGTCTCTCCCTCGTATTAGAACCCAACTCTGGCGAGTACTATGCGATAATGAATTCTCTAAGCTATATAAATTGTTAACTCGCTAATTATAAAACATACATCTTATAATATCTTTGTCTATTATTTTAACATGATTTTTTTGTCGTTCAGCTCTAATGGGCCAACCGTCTACAGCATCGCTTGCAATTTATGCGGGGGATAACCTAACCTCATTTAATTTTGAGAATGAACTACGAACAGGACCTGGACAGGATCTTGATCTGCCTTCTCTTTCTCTATATTAAAGGCGAAGTAACAGGATGGTTCATAAAAGGAAATTAGAAGAGCTAGAAGGGGGGGAGAAGAAAGATAAGAGAGAAAAGAAAGAGATAAAGAAGCAGAAGGAGCACGAGCAGGAGAAGATAATAGAGAAAAAGCTCAATAAGGTAGAGAAGGAGAAAGAGGAAAAGAAGGAGAAGGAAACGCAAAGAGAGAAGAAGGAAAAGCATAAACAGAAGAAGAAGCAGAAGGAAGCAAAGGAGAAGCAGAAGGAATCAAACGAGAAGCAGAAGGAAAAGCAGAAGGAAAAAGAAAAGGAAAATAAAGAAAAGGAAAAGCACAAGGAGGAAAAGCACAAGGAGGAAAAGCACAAGGAGGAAAAGCATAGACAGAAGAAGGAAAAGCATAAACGGAAGAAGGAAAAGAGCGAAGAAAAGAAGGAGAGCCACAAGGAAAAAGAGGGAAGAAAACAAAATAAACTAACAAAACTAACAAAATCTGACGATTCAAAATCTGATGATAAAGAATTTAATAAAGTCACAACTAGTACCACTGCTTCCTCAATTTCAGTATCTGGTATTGAAGATGACAAACGAGCCAAATTCCTACGATTAATGGGTGCGAAGAAATCTAATATCAATATTATCTCCTCAGATTCAGAGGACATTGCTAGAAATAAGGCCCTTCAACGTCAATATGAACAAGGAATTAATCTTAAGCATGTAGCCAAAGGAAGAACAGGTCTAGGCGGATTTGAGTAATCTAGATATGCGCAAGTCCGAGACCTTCAATATAATATTACTCGGCAATATTTGCACCAGACAAGATCTAATGCCCTATCCAGCTTCCAACTTTTATGTGTCCCACACAAACATTCTGTGCCAGAAACAGGAATGTCAAATGACAGTTACACTCCAACCAGTTCCAACAGCATCAATTAAAAGGTTTTATCATGTACATGTTCAATAAAAATAAATATAAATTTTGTAAATAACTTCACAATTACTTTTTTTCTAGAAAAATCCTAATAATCGAAACAGCTCTAAAGCTCCACCTCCAAGAAGTAAGAAACCAAACACAACTGAAAGTTAGTATGCCGCTATAGTTTTTCTCAAGGACAAAAAAGTGCTGAAATATGCTATTGAAACGTGCTATCAATCAACACGATCTTGACCTAGCCTCAACCGGCGGAGGTAGAATTGGACAAGCCGCCAAGCCAGCTGTTATTCTTCGTTAAAGATCCTCATCCGCCTATGGCTGGCATAGATACAGTGAATCCCAGTTCCCGTTTCTCGCTTAGATCTCGCACCCATCGCCAGCTCGATACAGTTCGCCTCCGGCTTCGCAATCAAGATTAAGTTATTTGATTCACATGATTCAGCAGGGTTGTACTAAAACGACGCGCAGAGCTTATAACAATAGCCTCTAGAACTCTACCTCACGGTAGCTATGGGGTCTGGGGAATCGCGCCAACTGCGGGAGCATAAGACGGACCGAATCACCGAAATACGTACTCAACCATGTTGTTGATAATGGAGACTTTTCGACTTCCTTTTCAGGCTTGGGTTTACCCATTCTCGCTTGCTGTTGTTTAGCGAATTTGAGATTAGCCTTTCTTTGTAACGGAGTTTGAGGCATTATTAAAACCTGTGTAAAAAAAAACTGATTATTAAAATTTATACTCCAAAAAAAGAGAGTTCATGGGAAGGATAACATGTCAGTTTGTCAAGGAAATCCTGGCGCGTTTATAGTTAGTTCACGAGTAGTTGTATGCAGGTAGTTACGTGGCAGATCTGTTAAAAGTCTTAAAATGAATAAGCCGCATCACATAGTGGGGCTCAGATCGCAACAGTTCGAACGGCGCGTGCGGTCGTACAATTGGTGGTAACCGGTCCGCAATACCGCCACTGTCTCTTCGTTCTTTATCATGCTTTATCACGACGATGATTGCATTGAATTGAATAGAATAGATGATATTGAGTGGATTGATATAGGAACATTTATAACTATATATATCTGCTAATAATTTTTTAATTCAATAGTTAATTGCTCACAATCGATTTTGATTCTTCAGGTTCTTTATATTCTTTATATTCTTCAGGTTCTTTATATTCTTTATATTCTTTATATTCTTTATATTCCTTATATTCTTTATAATCCTCAATTCTGGTCCTCATTTTTTATAGTCCCCATAGTCTTCATTTTTTATAGTCCTCACTCTTTATAGTCATTTTACTGTTCAATTCCAATCATGTCTTCATTCAAAGTCGTTGTTCTTGGTGCTACCGGACTTTGTGGTAAACTCTTCATCCAAGAAGCAGAAAATTCCTCGTTTGTATCTTCATTAACTACTGTTACTCGTCGTAATATTGATATAACTAGTACCAAAATTTCTCAAATCATTGAACCCGATAGCGACAAATGGGAACAACATATAAGCCAGCTTGAAACTGCCCCCGATGTAATGTTCTCTGGCTTAGGAACTACAAGAGCCAAGGCTGGAGGGTTGGAAAACCAATTCAAAATTGATCATGATCTGAACTTGGCTGCTGCAAAAGCTGCAAAAGAAAAAGGTGTTAAAACTTATGTTCTTGTATCTTCAACAGGTGCTTCTGTGAATTCATATTTCCCATATTTTAAGTTGAAAGGTCAAATTGAGGATGATATTATCAATTTGAAATTTCATCGTACTATTATTTTACGTCCTGGTCTTCTTCTAGGAAATCGCGAAGGTTCACATGGTATTGCTCAGACTCTTCTTCAGACGTTTGGTAGATGGCTTTATGGTTCTGACTTGTTGAAAAGGATTTCTCCATTAACAGCTGCTCAAGGGCTTGATGTTGCGAGAGCCAGTCTTGAATTAATTAAAACCGAAAACGAGTCAGAAAGTCCACAGATTGAAATATTGGATAATGAACAAATTTTGAAACTTTCAAGGAGTTTCAAAGATTTGGATGAATAAATAGTGATTTATAAAAATGAAATAAATAACACGAAGGTAAAAACAAAACAATTACAACGTTTACTTATAAAACAATTACTTGCTCTGGGTTATTTTAATCTCTATGTTAAACGACATCGATCGACACTATCCCGGAGATTAGTTTCGCGCACCTAGCCCCACTTGAAAGAACAAGTTCCTCGTAACCAAGTAAATGAATTCAATTCTTACTTGTCGACGGAATTCTCATCGTTGTATGGATTCGTTTCTAGCACCATCTCCGTAGCGCAATTTACTCAAATCGTCCTTGTCCAGCGGTTGCGACTCCTGTCCGACACTGTGTAGTTCGCTTTTCTGGAGTCCGCTTCTGGTCGCGTATCAAGCTCTACTTCGGCGTATGCCTCAGAACCCGTAGCCGCTTCACAAGGATCATGATCATGCTTGTCGCTTATGACTGGAGCTCTTTCTCTATCCATTGCAGGTTGCCGCTTCCTGTGGCCACTAGCTTCGCTGACTTTATATATTTGCTAACGCTAAGTGAGAACCTTCGAAGTACAACAAAGATCATTGACGAAACGACAGAATAAGATTTGACATGAGCCATTCAAGACAAGGCACTGGGAGGGACTGCGAATAGCTAAGTGACTCAACGGGCCGGCAATTAGTCCTCTCGGATTGAGCTACTATCCCAACCAACTTAAATGGCCATATCGGGCATAGTTTTCTTCTAGAATAAATGCATCGATTCGATGGTCATCCTGGGGCAGGCCTATATTCGGTCCGAGATGGAGAGCTTATCGATCCGAGATGGAGAGCTGAATCGGTCCGAGGTGGAGAGCTGAAATCTCGGCGGAGTCAGAGGAGAGGGGAGGGGAGGAGGAGAAGGAGAAGGAGATGAGAAGGAGATGAGAAGGAGATGAGAAGGAGATGAGAAGGAGATGAGAAGGAGAAGAGAAAGAGAAGGGAAGGAGGAGAAGGAGAAAGAGAAGGAGAAGGAGAAAGAGAAGGAGGAGACAACCTAATACAAGCTCAAGAAAATCAATAAAACGAACAAACATGAAATACTACTTTCCTGACTGAGAAGGATACTATAGATAATTTAATTACATTTCGCAATAACTTATATAAACCCCCTTCGATGCTGGTTTTGTTGATTAAATCAGTCCTAGGGATGAAGGACATCCAACCCTTTTTCCCAGCTCAAACTTCTGTTCTTATCGTAGTAAATGTAAAAATCACTGATAAGTCAACGTCGAGGTTTTAACTTGCGTGTACCCCGCTTACCCCTCTGGATAATCAAAGGATCTATCTTCCTTGAGCTCGACATCTAATGTTATAGTAGTTTTTGTTTACCTTCCGAATGTGGGATAATAAGTGTTACAGGGTGGGGGTGTCGTAATCACTGATCTGCCGCAATCCGATCTGCTGAGTTTTGACGTCAGATCATCGAAAAAAAAAAACCCCCCGTTACCTCGCGATTCACAAAAGGAATGAAGGAGGGCAACGCAACATAAAAATTTATCCGGATAAACTATTCTGTGTGGTAACTCAATCCCCGGATTATTTCGGGCAATGTTTCAGTTATTAAAACCCTAATACATAATCAGTTAGTAAAAGGCTCGTTCGTGACATCATGTAACATCCTAAAGGAGCTGCAGGTTACTTCTGTGTACTGTATATTAATGTCTCAAAATATGTTACCCCCACTCGGCATTGCAGAATATCTTGATGAATGTGAAGATATTTGAATGATCTAGAGTCTAACAAGAAAGATTGTATAGGCTAACCCCGAAAAAGTGTAGTTGTCGCTTACTTTACTAAGTGCAATTTTAAACGTTTGATAAGAAATGAACAAAACATGTAAAATTAGAAAACCTAATTTGTCATAAGGTTGAGACAGAATAATGTATCTTAAGGAAACTTAACCGTCGAAAAGCAAGTAACTGAAGAAAGAAGGGAAGTGGATCATCATCGTATAACCAATAATCCAGGAGAGAACGCAATCTACTCGTTTTGGATTTATATCACGATGATAAGATCTGAAAGAAATCGAAGCGGGGTAAAGAAGATAACTACAGAAAAGATCGTCTGCGATGACGGGCATTAATCGGCGCCAACCGCCCTCGTATCTAACGGACTGCAATTATTTACTATCCAGACCATTTTTGTCCGAATTACGAATTAAAAAAATGCATTACAGGCCATAACGGGGAAACCAACCCGGATGAACTCAACCAGTTCTGTTCCTGGATGGTTAACCTTAATGTACCCCGCATTGCTATAATTTTCGAAGCATACAATCTAAACATATTGGTATAAATATTTTGACCATTCTCTTATATCTCTTTAGACTTTCTTCTATCTAAAATATTCATATTCATATTTTTGTTTTTGATCAAAGTCATTTTTTTTTACTTATTTATCGATTTCGTGCTCTGTTTTGGAGGATATTTTTTTTCTGCTTTTGCTTACATTCAAATGGTCTTTTTTGCTAATCTTAGAGGAAGCCATTTAAGAGCTGTCCTTGGTGTAATTGGTGCAACATGCTTCTGTTTACAGGGATATGATCAGGCTGTAGTAAATGGTCTTCTTACTTTGGATTCTTGGGTTGAAACCTTTCCTTCTATTAATACACTCGATGCTACCGGTTCTGTATTATCACATAGATCAACTCTTCAGGGTACTGTTGTAGCCCTATATGAAGTTGGTTGTGCTATTGGGGCATTATCATGCATGGTTTTTGGTGATATATTAGGACGACGTCGCACAACTTTTTATGCTGGTTGTGTAGCTTTAATTGGAATCATAATTCAATGTACATCATTTGGAATTGCACAGATGATTATTGGAAGAATTATTACTGGTTTGGCCGTCGGTGCCTTCACGTCAACTGTACCAATGTGGGTATCCGAATCTTCAAAAGCGAAACATAGAGGTCGTTTGGTTATGTTAGAGGGATGGTTCGCTATTGGTGGTATTGCATTTGTTACTTGGGTTGAATTCGGTTTCTATTATGTTAGAAATAGTTCTGTTAGTTGGAGATTTCCTATTGCTTTCCAATCTATTTTTGCTATTATTGTAATTAGTTTTGTACGCTTAATGCCAGAATCGCCACGTTGGTTAGTCAAAAAGGATAGAATTACAGAAGCTAAAGATTCTTTATCTAGATTAGAAGATTTATCAATAGATTCCGAGGAAATATCTCTAGAAATTGCCATAATTCAACAAGCACTTGAAGAAGACAACAGAGGTTCATCGACTTCTGCTTTTGCACGTAATGATTATAAGCATCTTCAAAGAACAGTATTAGCGATCACTGTTAACATTTTTGCACAGGTAAGTATTTATTCCTCGCTGGGTTCCACTTTTCGCTGAACTATTAAACAAAGAGTTGCATATGTTTTTGATTCCCCTTGCTAACACCTTGAAGATGTCAGGCATAAACGTCATCACATTTTATTCAGATATTATTTTACAGCAGGATTTAGGCTATTCTGGCACAATTGCTAGAATTATATCCGGCTGTCTCCAACTTTGGCAATTTTTTGCTGCTGGTCTTGGAGTTTTACTCGTAGACAGATTTGGGCGACGATTCTTATTATTAACATGTTCTGCGGGGATGTTTGTTGCTACTGCCTGTTTGGCGGGACTTGAATCCGATCTTCAAAATAAATCTGCTGCCAGTGCTTCAATTTTCTTCTATTTTGTTGCTCTTTTCTTCTTCCCAGTAGGTTTATTTCTCGTTCCTTTCATGTATGCCGCTGAAATAGCTCCATTATCGACAAGAGCAACCGTCACTGCTATTTCTTCTTCTTCTAATTGGTTATTCAATTTCTTGATAGCAGAAGTTTCTCCAACTGCATTTGATAATATTGGCTGGAAATATTATCTAGTTTATGCATGCATAAATTTCACCGCTTTTTTTGTTTACTACTTCTTTTTCCCTGAATTGAAAGGTCGTACTCTAGAAGAGGTTGATGCTATCTTCCTTCAATCCAAGAGTATCTTTGATACTGTTCAAGTTGCAAGAGAAGTACCATATGAGTCTGAATTGGATAGATCCGATGTGACAAATGATGATAAGCAAGCAGAAGAAAGAATTGAAAGAGTATAATGAATGTAATGTATCAAATCAGTATAGAAATGATATAACGATTTTGGATTTCGTCGCATTTGCGTCCTCTGTGGTCGTGTACTTAGTCCTAATTTTTCATGTCGCTGAAGATCCTTGGTTGAGGTGATGCCCAGCCCTTATTGAGTTCGATTAACGTTACCGGTAATATATTCAGGCTCTGCAGCTTCCATACAGTCTATTTTGTTGTTATTATAAGAATTAATGTAAATTATTATTTATTTGAAAAACTTAAATGTGCCTTACTTAGCTTCCACTCTACTATTTAAATTTGTTCACCAACCTGTTGGTTTTTCAATTCTCGTTATGCATTAGATTTTAGTTAAGTTAACGGTTAATGTTAGCATTTAAGTTACACATACGTAACGTGTAACGGATGGTATCCGCATGCATCCGTCATATCCGCGAATCCGTTCCGAGCTCTATGTAGTAATGGTACAGCTAAAAAGTAAGCAGTTGTGCAACCTCAGCCAAAGAAGTTTTGTCTCTTCATGTAGAAAGAAATAAGAAGCACTACTATTATATATGTTATACAATGTAATGATTAGATTATTATCTTACAGCCGGAGCATGATGTGCTTTTACTAGGCGAAACAAAAGCGTGTGAAAGGGTATAATACTTAATACAATTCAGAGACACTAGTTCCACCGAGTGTAATTCCGTTATTATAGACTAAGAGCCTATAACGTATGAGACACAGAGAAAAGATACAGTACTAAGATATACAAGATATAGAACGGTCCAACGTTCGATACAATGAATATAATATAATATAATAATATTTAATATAAGATAATATGACGATAAGTTAATGAATGAATAAGAAGAAGAAATACAAGTAGAAAGAAATAGAAATATAAAATATAATCAATAATCAATAATAGAATAATAATAATAATATCACAATAGCCGATAACACAATGATAGTGGTTAGGGTGATAAAGGAATGATACAGCAACACGTTTGTTTGAACTTGTCTATATGCTTAATACCGCTCTGAGATTACTGACCACGGCAATCCGGGGGTGATTGAAGTATCAGTTACTACCACTAGAGTGTGGTACGACTACTACAGTACTATTATTAACTTTTAATAGTTTTTACTGCTAGAAAGTTACTATTAGTACCACCCATTTGTTTTTTTATAAAAATGAAGTGGTTTTGTTTTTTTCGTAACAGTTTCTTTGCTGGGACTCCTGGGGTGCAATTTTGTTCAACAGAGAGTCTGTTCAACAGAGAGTCAGAGACTACAGATGCAGTTAACGTCCGCGCGTTACAGGGATCCATATATCTGCAAGTGGGGCAACTCTCCACTGCTAATGTACCATCGTCTGAGTCGAAAATCAGGACTTTTTTCTTCGGCTGATAGGGTTTTGGAAGTAGCGGCAGTTGGGGGAGAGCTCTAGAGCATCTTAGAGGCTTCCCGAGGAAAGCGCAAGCTGCAAATCAACTATCTATCAGATCTTCCTAATAATTTGAGGAAATATAGGAGACAAATTCATATAATGTGTCAATCGTTGGTATTCAGTATAAGCCAGAAAAGGTAAAATCTATTGCTAATCCAATATGAATAATTATCTTCGGTGCTACAGCAAATGACTTGTTGATTAATAAAGCTCTCTATTATTATCTGACCTGTTTCTCATCATATGTCGTTCCCATTATGAGCTATGTTTTTTTTCTTTTTTTTTTTTACAACGCGATCATCCCAGATTCCCAGATTGCCTCTGGCGGCTAGTGCGAGGCCCAGGCCCCGTCTATCTCATCAGCGGATGGATAGTCATACTCCTTCCTTGTAAATCCGGCCGAGGCTTACCCCCCTGTACCACTTTCCGTTTGGGTTGGATCCCAGTTTGCCTCGGATGGCTAGGGCTCAACTCCAGGTCTCTGGCCCTCGGTAGATGTATATACCGAACCTTGTATATCCAGCCGATGTTGTAAGGTTGTACCCTCATACCACTCTGCGTGAGTGTTGGCCCTGGCCCCTCGGGTGTGGTTTGCTGGAATGGCCCAGTCCTGTAACCGTAACTCTCTATTTTTATAGGATCTTTCAGTCCCATAACTTTTATTATAAAGTCAAGTTTACTGAAAGATTTTGATGAATATCTTTCACTTCCTTTAAATTTCTTTGTCTCTCTCCCTCTTTCTCTCTTCAACTGCATCTGCGACATTCTGAAGGTATGCCTGCTTTCGATAACGACAACAACTGGGCCGTAGTTAAGGTTAATCGGGGCAATGACGTCGATGACGTCGATCAAGTCGATCCCTACTCAACAGCTACAACATTCTAGCTTACACGAAGGTGTGCTTGAGATACATGGGATATATAAGCGCAATATTCCGACCCATTCCTTCTCTAGTACTCCTCCTGTTTATCAAGAAATAATCATGGCTGATTCCAATCGTTACCGAGTATTATATCCATCATCAAATTCTAATGAGAAAAATAGAACAAAGTCTCCGACTGATCCCTCTGCTCCGTCACCACCACCACCAACTGATCCCACTGCTCCATCAACTAGAACGGAAGGGGCTGCCAGCTATCAATAACAAAATGTTGTCAGCTATCAACGACAACAATAACAATAACGGTAAGGAAAATAACAGAAACCTTTTGTACTCCAATGAGCGACTTATTGCTTGTAAAGACGAGAAATATGCCCTGATGGAACAGAAGCTTGTCCTGGAGAAGTTAATTGAAAGGCTTCAGATGGAAAATAGAGTTAGGGAATTAAATGAAAAAAGTCAAGCAAGAGATTCGGCTGAGAATGCGGAGTAGGGATTTGATTTCTATTTATTCCTATGTTATTGTAGTGAGTGTGTTCGATATAATTGTGGAGAACGCTGTGTAAGCGTCAAGTAATTTTTTTTTGTAATCATTATAAAAGTTATTTAATCAATATCATCAATATTTGAATTTTGAGTATTTTCCTAATATCACAGGCAGGATTTTTTTCATCAAGTTTAACACTGCCTCGCCTCGACAAGTTAAGTTTTCCCGAAAACTTGCAGAGCGTGTCGTCGGGCGAAGCGGCCGTAACGTCGAGCAATCGAATTAGGTAGCACACTAGTCTCCGGAAGCAAAAACAAATGGCTTCTGGAGGCTATATCTCGCTTCTCTCGAGGTTGAGCCCGTGGTGGACTACATAAGTGAGAAAGAGGTTTCCCTCTCTGCAGGATGACATCTCACGTAAAAACAAGGTTATCCGCCGAATCGTGCCGAGCACTAAATACAGAGGAATTGAGAGATGATTAGAGCTCATTGAAGTAAAGTTGATCGAGTGTTTTGCAGTTCCATTGTTACATTCTGAAACTGATCTTCAACGCACGCAACATCCAAATAATAGGAAGCTTTAACAAATCACTACTTATCGATTCAATTCAACTAATATATAGAGAAGAAAAAATGTTAAATAGAAAGGACGGTATATGGAATATATCGTAAATGGATATATATATAGCCATCCGCGGCTAGCCGATATTATACAACTAGCAGTAGCGGCTTCTACAGTTAATTGGTCACATTATATTGGAGTCTTCAACAGGTACAGTTACCGTAGGTTGTTCGTATTTAGTAATCATTCTTATAAGACCAATGCCTCAAGTTCTCTATCTACTATCTCTGCTTGTGGTCGTTGTGGCTCCGCTGTGGCAGATCCAATCTCTTTTCAGATGCTATCTATTTGTTTATCCTTGACAGTTGTCTTTTGTCTGATCCGTCTATAATCAGCTGACTACTAACCGACGAGACCTCACTGTCCAATAAAGTCGGCTATTCTTCATTCTGGATAAATACATGTCAACTAAGGATAAATGCTGTTAACTGGAGCTCAGAATATCTTACCAGTATTGTCGTTCATCGCTCGAAGTCCCGCAATGGTATGCCATTGCAAGCTTTGGGCTCTTGCTGAGATTGAAATTACCTTCAGATATGGAGTCCATTCTGTCATAGTGGTCGAGTTGCCATTGGTTGAGATATTTTGACACCTCGGATCTGGCCAGAGAAATGCTGTGACACAGCCAGAGAACGGAAAGCTAAGGGATATTTGACGCTGTGGCTGCCTCTATCGACCACAACTGGCTTATATTTTCAGCTCTTCGACAGTTATTGGGTTTCGGGTGAAATCTAGCGACAACCTAGCTGACAGGAAATATGTCCTTATGCTCTATGCTATGGCTTTCAATAATGTGATTCTCAGCAGGCTAGCGTCTATCTATTATGCATAATTTTTGACGTATGTACCCCGCAGTTTACCCTGTTTTATATTTGCTTTTTACCGCTAATAAAGTTGTTTAAGTTGCCACAATAGCCGTGCGTAACTTCGGCCGGCCGAGGCCGTGAGTTCATAAGAACAATAGATCGGTTCGTCAATTATTAGAATTCACATATTCACATGATTTTCTGACATGGTATTCTCTCCGCCCTGTTTCAAACAACATCCACATTCGCTTTGCACGAATTTGACGCTATATTACTTTATAGAGCGGGGCCGGCCTGATATGTTAGATTCAAATGAAATATTTCCTAATAATTTCCGGCTAAATTAAGTTTCTTATATTGATAAAATATCGATAATATACAGCGTTTTTTGGAATATATAAAAAGTCAAGAAGATGACCTGGAAAATTTTGTTTAAGTTAGATTTATGTTTTGATATCATCAAACAGAATAGCCTGTCAACTGAATAACCACCACAACTTATTAACGTTACCTATCAATGAAACTTGAACTAGTTGAATTTATCAGTAACAATAAATCTATTTATTATACATATATATTGAAATATAAGTGTGGGCTAGACAGCAGTTGAGTTTCGCAATGAGAGAGTCCTAAAGGCAAAAATACGGGCTTTCTAATTTGGACGAGACCATACAAGCAGATGTGAGTGAACATAATTACAACTACATCCAGAACTAGCGTGACTCTGTGCAGCTTTACCCTCCTATTCTTATCTTCCTCTGGCGTCTACTAGACATTGACTCGAAATTGACTCGGTCACTAATAAATTTCGAGCGCAGCGCAGCGAGAGCTAGGTATCAAGCCACGCCCCAGCTGTCGGTGGTAGAGATTGGACTGAGCTACGGAGATTATATTTTCTTTACCCTAACGTAAGTGTCAGGAATGTTAGATGTTCGGAATGTGCGTCTCGACGCCTTAACCCGGTTAAGTTAGTTACCTTGGGTGTTTTGGCTGGACTAGTTTCAGCTGTAGCAATTGTTAACACTGGATATAATCTTAACGAACTTGCTAGCAAGCCAGGTAAAAAGAATTTTGGAACTGCTAAGGACAATGGAATAATACAGAATATGTTGAAATTGTGCTTCAACAATTTGGATCTCTCACTCCTGCAAACGTAATGAATGGCAATATACCGAACCTGAATCTGGCGTTTACGATTATTCTCAAGGTGATGTATTTACTGATTTTACCTCGGCAAATCATCTTGTTTGGCATCAGGAACTTCCAAATTGGATAAAAATGATGGTACTTTTGAAAAAGAAAAACTTTTGGAAATTGTCCGACAGCACGTTCTATCAGAAGTTGGTCACTATAAAGGTAAATGTTTTAGTTGTAATGTAGTCAACAAAGCTCTCAACGATGACTGAACTTGGAGAGAAACTATTTTCTATAATACAACTGGCACTGATTATATTAAAGTTGCATTTCAAGCTGCTGCAGAGGCCGATCCCCGAGGCTCAACTTTACTATAATGATTATAATATTGAATACCCTGGCCCTAAGGCTACTGCTGTTGAGAATTTGATTACTTGGCTTAAGAGTGAACATATCAAGATTAATGCAGTTGGTCTCGAGAGTCATTTTATAGTTGGTGAGACTCCTTCTACTGCTTCTCAAGTACAAGTTATGCATTAGGTTGTTAGTGGGCTTGATATTCGATTTGAATCTCTTCCACCTACTCCTGCCGAGTTAACTCAACAAACCGCTGACTGTCATAGTTCAATTGCTGCTTGGGTTGAAATTGGTAATAACTGTATGGGAACTAGTGTTGGATTTTGATGACGAATATTCTTGGATTCCTTCTACTTTTGCTGGACAAGGAGATGCTGATTTGTACTATGCAAAATTTCACTGTTTCTCCTGCTTATTGTGGTGTTGTTTACGCCTTGGAAGGGAAATGAATGATTCGGCAGGGCATAGGCCCATATATCAAAAATTAATTGCTTTTTTCTTTTAAAGTTTCACAAGAGCCGCACGGCTGATTTTTAGCTGATTTTTTATTTTATGCGCAATAAATTTTTTATCGTACTAGAAAAAGAAATGCTTAACTGGTATCTACTACCCGTTGAATTAAACTTTAAATTCCACAGGTAAATTGCGATTAGCTTAATAGACTCCAGCAAAAACAGATCGATTATCGATAAATAACAAAGAAGACAAAAACGATTACTTGATGATCAAGAAGTACTCTCATATAATCTTGATGAAAACAGATTGGATTTTGTCAGATAGAACATTTCTCTTCCTTCATACTTGTTTCAAGAGAAGATAACTACAAATGCCAGGCTCGAGACGGGCACAAACAGGAACTTAGACTTGCTTTCCAGTGATAGGATTAGTTGAGAGAAACCATCAGATATATTATTGGTCAATATGATTGGTGAGTGTCTAAGTATGGGACTTCAGAATTGGGCCCTATGTGTACCACTGAAATAACGCCGAGAAAAAGAGGACAGAATACTCCCCTTCTCACTTCGACATATTACTGTATGCCTCGAACATCATTGGTCTTCCAATATCTGTTATTTTATTGTTTTGAAGGGGGTGTTGATTTCTGATTTTGTTAACATTTTCAATTGAACTAACCTCTGAGCCAAACTGAAGGGCACAAACGGTCAATTCAGCAGCGAATGATGATTCTGGCATTTTGAAATGACCCCGAAGGAATTTTGAAGCGGATGTCCAATCGCCACAGACACGAGATGAACAGGGATCAGGCTCTCTGTCTTATTTCTCGAGAGCACATACATACTCAAAAATGTGCTATAGTCTAGACCTTTGCAACCTCAGAGACTTCTCAACTAGTGGAAAGGGGTGAACAACAATCGAAATCACTTTATTCCTTCTGAGAGAATCGAATATTTGCGTCTAGGCCGTTGCAATACCGCGGATGGCGAGAGTTTTGCCCACTATCCATTTTTGGAAGAGTTGATACTACGGTCGAGGGTAATTTTTCTTTCGAGTGACCATTACTATATAGCTGCGAGACGTTCTCGACTAACTTTGTCTGCCAGGAACATAATACAAATCGTTTACTAGAAAGAAAAACATGGATTCAACAAGTTGCTGATTCAAATGCAGTCTGGGTCATGCAGGGATGGTTATTTTTCTCTGATTCGAGCTTTTGGACAAATGGCGCAATCCAGACATATCTTTCTGGACCTAGTATTAGTGATCTTTTGGTTCTTGATTTATTCTCAGAAGTTTTTCCTCAATGGCAACGTACAGATTCTTATTATGGACATGATTGGATTTGGTGTGAACATCCTGGTTATGGGATTAGAGGGAGCAATCGATGTGATTACAACGAATTTTACATCTGCTAGATACAATTCTTCTTCTCTTGTTGGAATCGGTCTTACTAGGGAAGGTCAATAAAGAAACCAAATTATATATGATATTGCTTTAGCGCAGGCTGGGTTTGAGAGTCTTTTAAATATTACTGATTACGTCAACAAATTTGATACTTCAAGATATGGATCATCTACTATCAATTCTGAAATGTTGGATTTGTGGCAACAACTAGTTAATGATGTTTATCAAAATAATGCAACAGCTTTAGTTTTACCGGTAGATCTCAGATTGACTAGTGTACTGTAACTAACTAACGAGTTAGTAGTACTGTAGTTCTGTAACTGACCGCACTAGGACTGAAACGTTCTAAATCGTTTTAATAACGGAGAGCAAGATCTGCGTATGCTTCAACTGCTGGAAGCACAAGACTTCTCGACTGACGGCAATCCTAGTCTTAAAATGGTTATAAATCAATAATCTTTAATTTTATAGTATTGTTACTGTATTGTACTAAGTGCAGTAGCTAAGCGAAGCTAAGCAGAGCCAAGTAGAGAGAACAGATGCCGGTACGGCGGTACAATCTGTGAAATCTTAACCAATATGTTTTCCAAAAAATATGAGCCACCCGGCATGCCTTAAAATAAATGAACCAATAATTTCTTTCGTTTTGAGATTACGCATGAGAAAAGCCTGTACAGTAATACGTCCGTGGCTGTTGGCTCTTGATGTTATTGGTCGTGGATGTTCGTGGTACAGTCGGAAACTTAAGAATTCTTCTTGCAGGGCCCACGTGCGAATGCAAAGTGGGTCCCTGATTTATGCACTTCACTTCAGATAGAGTAATAATTAACGTTCGCCGTTGTGATCTTCAGGAGCGTGTGTAATATTTCGAACTTCATTGGACGAAATGATTAAATTCAGATAAATAAATCTATAATATTCATCAATTTAATTGTTGAAGGGGTTAATAATTCAATGATTAAGCAAGAATACTAAATTATATCTGGGAATCAAATTAGTAGAGTAGATAGTTAGCAGTATGCGCCATTTGAGGACGATTTGCAATGTGACTAGCTCTTCACAGTGACTATTCGATATGTTCTGCGGCAAAACAGAGAGTGAATACCTTTTCTCTCGTTTAATGTTACAAAGGCTTTAGGGAGGAAGCATGAAGAGATCCGAGATTCCCCCACACTCCTAGAACAGGATTAACATGGCAAATTTCTCTCTCTACATGTCGTGGGCTGAAGCACGTTGTTGATCAAGATAATTAGGTCCGAAATAATATAATAATTATATAAAATGAGCGTCGGATTGCGTTCCTTTGCATATTTAATTTTTTGTGAATATATGATATTAATGAATAATTGAAAATATTTAATTTCTTTTCATCCACTCTCGTTTAATTATTCTGTTTTTAATCATGTTTAAATTCGCAGTTACGGCTGGGACAGCTCTAGCTCTCGTAACTTCATCAGTTAAAGCTCAAGAAAATATTAATACTACCGTTACCATTATTCCTTCTGGCCCTTCTCAATTTAGACTTGCGTTTGCTGGACCTGGTGGTATTTCTATTAGTTGGAGTACCCCTTCTCAAGTTGATACGCCAACAGTCTATTATGGACTTTCCCCAAGTAGCTTGACTTCAACTATTTCAGGAACTTCAAATACTTATTTGAGTTCTGATACTTGGGACAATCATGCCGTTATCAGTGGATTGAGTACTAATACGACTTATTATTATTCCGTTGCTGGTTCATCTGCTGTGTACAATTTCACTACCGCCCCTGTCGTGGGTGATAATACACCTTTTACATTTGCTATGGTAAATGATATAGGAACATTTGGACCCTTGGGTTTAAGTAATGTTTCTGGTACTGGAGATATTGGTGCTCTTACCACTGGTGAAATTACTACCATTCAATCTCTTCAAAATTTTATTGATGATTATGAATTCATTTGGCATGTTGGTGATATTGCCTATGCAGATTATTGGGTTAAAGAAGAAAATCAAAAATACTTACCAAATATTAGTATTAGTGATGGATGGGAAGTTTATAATGATATTCTCAATACTTTTTATAGTGAAATTTCAGTTGTTAGTACTTACAAGCCTTATATGGTTGGTCCAGGAAATCATGACGGTGATTGTGTAGATGGAAGTACTGCCGCTAGTGTTTGGGATCAAACGTTTAATTATAGTATTTGTGTTCCAGGACAACAAAATTTCACCGGTTATTTGAGCCACTGGAGAATGCCCTCATCTGAATCTAATGGTGTTAGTAATATGTGGTATTCTTTTGATTACGGTAATGTTCATTTTGTTCAATTTAATACCGAAACTGATTTTGGAAATGGTCTTATTGGTTCAGATGAACTTGGAGGTATTCAAGGTGCTGATGCCGGTCCTTTCGGAGGTTATCCAAACGAACAAGTTGACTGGCTTGCTAATGATTTACAAAGTGTTAATCGTACTTTAACTCCCTGGGTTATTGTTGGTGGTCATCGTCCTTACTATCAATCCACTGCTGATGGATGTCCAAATTGTCAACTTGCTTTTGAAAAACTTATTGTTGAAAATGATGTTGATGTTGTTGTGCACGGTCATGTTCATAATTATGAAAGAATTAATCCTATTGCTTTCAATGTTACTGACCCTAATGGTTTAGATAATCCAAGTGCTCCTTTGTATATTATTAACGGTATTGGAGGTCATTATGATGGAATTGATGAACTTGTCTATCCATTGGAAAATTATACTGCCTATGCTCAAGATACTGCTTATGGATGGTCTCGTTTCACTGTTCTTAACTGTACTCATCTTAAACATGAATTTGTTTCTAGTTCTAATGGAAGTGTATTGGATACAGCAATTCTTTACAAGAATCATGCCGGTTCTTGTTCTATTAAAACTAGTAATAACTCGAGTAATACTACCACTGGTAGTAACTCTACTGGATATGGATCTAGTTTTAGTTCTGTTAGCTCTGGTAATACTTCCGTTACAACTAGTAAACCTTCTTCCGGTTTGGGACAAGAGAATTCTGGTTCTCTCTCAAGTGCATCGACTACTATTGTAGTTGTTGCTTTATTTGCTATTGCTCAAGCTATGTTTTAATTTTTTTAATTTTGTAATCATATGAAAAGTATATCTATGTTTAGAAGAAAATAGAAGCAGCCTTTAACTTAATCAATTTAATAAATTTTTAAATTTGAAGGACGACATTAGTCAGTCAGTTATTCGTACGATTTTGGCTAACAACTTAGATGTATGTTAAACTTATGAGGATATATATAATTCAGCCGTTAGGTTCTTAGATGTTAACAGTGAACAGACAAGGAGGTAAAACAAACAATAAAGATTTAGGCCAGACTTTTATTTTCGAGAGAAGTTTAAGCTAAAAATTAAAATTAAAGTTTCCGTTGCTTCTTGGAGTGATCTCTGCATGATAACCTTAGGAGGTATAGATCTACAGCGGTACCAGAAGAAATGGAGCGATCCTGAGGCTGTATTTGAGGCAGCGATTCAAAAATGGAAGAAGTAGACGACAAATCATTGGAACAACGAGAATGTGATCAGTCCTCAGAATTATACCAACAATTTAGTAATGACTTGTCCCAGTGGTAACAGTCCCACTATTAAATGAGACATTCTTATTCCTGCTGCCGATTGTTTTGTATCTTTGCTGCCTTGGTCTCCTCTGGCTGGGGTCGACCACCCTGCATATTCTAGTATTGTTGTTGCGATTATGTTTACTATGGTCTATTTCTTTTGCTGATTCAATTTCCTGAACTGTACTTCTGCTGCCCCCCCACCTAATCAAAATAGTTCAGTTATCAAGAATCAAGAATCAAAAATATCCACTTATACTAAAAAATCAAAAATATCCACTTATACTAAAAAATCAAAAATACCCACTTATATCGACATCGATCATTTATTCTCGTCGCGTTTTCTATAATTGTGAATATATCTTGAATTGAGATCTCAGATGTTCGAGGTATTCTTCATAAGGACCTATGAATAACAATATTCGAGTGTTCTGTCCTTGTAGAGAACCAGTCTCTCAAACCCTGTCAATTAGTAGTGGGTCCCCTCATAAACCAGTGGCTCAACCTCTCAATACAATAGATAATGGTCATATCCCTGTTACTCTTCGACAATCATGGGCTCTACATAGATTAGAATATTTGTACTTTTGTGACTATTGTAAAGCTGTTAGATGTCCACAATGCGTAGACGAAGAAATAGTGACGAGATTTTGTCCTAATTGTTTACTTGAAGTTACTGAATCATCTGCTAGAGCCAATTCAAATAGATGCTTAAGGAATTGTTTACAATGCCCTGATTGTGGATCAATAGTCATCCCGACTGCTAGCAATGGTGTTACTAATACCACCGTATCAGATAATTACATACTGAAATGTAGTTATTGTCAATGGACATCTAGTCTCACCAAACAGGCGATCACGTTCGCACAAGGAGTCGTTTTATTGGAGAAAGAGAGAAAGGATAATATTCGGTTTGTAGAACTTCAGAATACATTGCTCCAAGCTCAGCAGTCTTCTTCATTTGACTCTAGAGTGTTGTTTTCAATGAAAAATTTCTCTTCTTCTAAGTCTGGATTGTTTGAACCATTTGTCAAACCATTAATAAAGGAAGTAGAATTGGTACCATCACCATCATCGGATAATCCATTCTCAGAAATTCCTCATCTTATTAGACTAAGGGCTAAAACTGCCAAACGATGCAAAGTTTGTCGACATTCATTAGTTAAGCCAGACCCAAAACCACAATCTACTAAATTCAAAACAAAATTCTTGGCTATAAATTATTTGCCTTCATTATATGTTGAAAATCGCGTTTCTCAAGATATAGATATATCTTCATCGAATACCAATTCACCACTTTCTTCACCTTCTCCTCCAAGTTTATCCTTAGGTCATTCTCTCTTACTTACTATAACAAATCCACTGTCTACGGCTATGAAAATTAATATGGCAACCATGGAATGTTCGGTTACTTTAGTAACTCCAGAAGTGGAACTTGGTCCATGTCCTGAACTTTGGGATGAGGAATCATTAGTAAGAGCTGTACCCTTTTCAAGAATTGTTCGCAAAACAGCCACTGCCCAGAGGGTATTTATGGAGAAAGAACGACCAAAGCAAACCAATGCTCATAGTAATAATGGCGGAGCGACAATACAAGATTCTGGACCTAATTGGGTTACTATTCCTATTGAAGTTGCATCTTCAGTGGGGGTACAAGCGTCAGATGTTGAAATTGAAATACCTCTCTTTCTCAGTATTTCCTATCAAGACGAAGATGCAGCGGATGAAAATGACTTGAAGTCAACTGAGACTGTCCGAGTAGGAGTATGGTTTGTAATTCAAATACAAAAATAGATAATAACCGTCACATCTCTCCTGTTATCTCTCGACCTTACACTTCCATCCCTGCCGGAGGCAGAAGAAGTGGAGGCAATGTAAACGTCAGTTATTTTTGGTTTTAACATGTTATACTATGTCTTATTTATCTTCAATATGCTCTCTAAGATCCACGACGTCTTTTCAAAGTAAGATTCTAAACCAATTTGGCTTCAGTCAGTCTAGGAACGACAATGAACTTCTGGTCACAAGTTCAAAACCAACGAATTTGGCGATCAAGGCCAAGTGGGTAAAGCGCTTGAGTTAATAAAATAGTTCTCATTTTTTATTATAATGCTGGATCCAAGTATCAGTTCATTAACGCTTGGAACACCTAATCTAGATAGAACCGGTTCAGGCTTCAGCTCTATATAATATATTCTAGACATCTAGGGTTCTATGGCATATTGTTGTAATTAAAAGTCCAATATTAAAGTACCAGCTATTTTCTCAAGATCCTTGATTTCTAGAACCTGAACCTGACCTTGTTGAGAAGGCTGCTGAGCTTGGTCAGCTTGATCAATCCTCTGTTGCTGTTCTGCACGCCATATTGCCTCACGAGTAAAAATTCTTAGATATTCAACAGAAGCTTTTAGAGCTGTTGAAGTTATTCTAGTATCATCTTTTTCAAAGGAAGCTATGTTGAAAGTTTGGTGAATTGTTTGAACCGGAAAAGTTGTTTGAGGTGGAGTAGTCATAATGATAATGAAGAATGTTGATACAGATTGATAAGATGGAGATAATCAACTTTAACTTTACGCGTTTGACACGCGACAAGCCACGTGATGAGTCGGGATTATATATATGTCGGTCAGTTGAAATAAACCAAACGATTACAAAGTCAATTCGTTTCTTCTATTTACAGCGAGATATATGCTGGAACAATCCCGATCCGACAAGACTGACAACCCTTTTACCCGATATCGATGGCTGATCGTATCGATAGAACAGATGCAAACATTTCAAATAGGAGCAACGCCGGTGGAAAAATATCAAAACAGGACTGTTATTTCAGAATATATGACGTACAGTGTACTGTACAACAGTACAGAACCTATCGGAGAGTAAATACCTACATAACGAAAATTTCTAACCAATCTGCTTAAACAACCAGAGTAATTAATCTCAAAAGAATTAATAAATTAAACTAAGAATAGGAATACCCTGGGAGAAAGCTATGATGTAATTGAGTATGACTCAAATATTTCAAAAACAGCTATGTAAGCTAGTTACACAGCAATAGATAGCGCAAATGCCGATACTCTCTTGCTCAAAAAATTTAAGTTTAATTCTGCATCCGGTCAGTGTGTCACACTGCGTTATGGCTAGACCTCGATCCATAGCTGCGTTCTAGAATTGCGGAGTTTCTAGTTACAACCTCTCCACTCCCAGTTCACCCTGTGTTTACACCTCAATTCTCGAACACGAGAACTAGGGCACCCAGAGACCAACACCAACACTGAAGACAAAGGAGAAAGAGACAAAATGAATTAGTAAAAATTAATTATTAATTATAATTAAGACCCCTGAAAAATCACATGCCAAGGATTTGGCCGCTAAAGCCGCATTAAAGCCGCATGGAATGTGGACGATCGACGTGTAGCCACCGACCTATATCGGTTGTCCTTTTCTTCTGTTCCCTTCTTGCTGGCTCATAGCTTGGATAGACAATAAATAATAATTGAATTGGATTGGATTGAATCTTATTAGCCTTCGTGTTATCTATTTCTACGTGCTATTTCTCTCATTTAATATGGCCGAACCCCTCCTTTATACTTCATCAGATAGAGAATATCAATTCTATAAAGAAAATGGTGATGGTCCAATCCTAACTATTGGAAAACCCGATGGGTATATTTCATTTAATGAGTCTATTAAATCAAATAATAATAATAATAATAATAATGACAGGAATTCCCAACCTCAAAGAATTGCTGGTATCTTAGGCATTATTCGGTTAAGACTCAGTAAATATATTGTGGTTATTACTCAAGTTAATGAAATTGGTCGAATCTTAGGGCATCCTATTTATAAAGCTGAAAAATATGATTATTTACCATTACGTGAATGGAGAGTTAAAGATGATAGTGAAAAGCAATATATGAATCTATTAAAGGATCATTTGGATAATTCGTCAATTTTTTTTTCTTATGGATGGGATTTAACTAATTCATTTCAAAGGAAAGTAGAACTGCCTAAACACCATAATAATCGAATTGATCTTCAAAACTTAGATACAAGATTCTTTTGGAATAAATATTTATCGGAAGACCTGCTAAATATATCAACTAGCTTACCCCAAGCTAAAGAGTTCATTCTTCCAGTTATTTATGGAGTTGTTAGTATTCATCAAACGTCAATATTCGGATTCCCTGCTACTTTTGGTATAGTTTCAAGAAGAAGTAGGTTTAGAGCAGGAACTCGATATTTCAGAAGAGGAATAGACGATGAAGGAAATGTGGCCAATTATAATGAAACGGAGCAAATCTTGATTATTAATAATAAGATTTATTCTTATGTTCAAACTAGAGGCAGTGTTCCAACTTATTGGGCCGAAATCAATAACTTGATGTATAAACCAATGTTAAGGATTGGTGGAGGAGGAGTTTTATCTGCTAAACGGCATTTTGATGAACAGATTCGTCTTTATGGTAAAAACTATTTGGTTAATTTAGTTAATCAAAAAGGTTATGAAAAACCTGTTAAAGATTCATATGAGAATCTTATTCGTAATCTAAATTATGATGAGAAAAACTCACCATTAATTTATATCTATTTTGATTTTCATCATGAGTGTAGTAAAATGAGATGGTATAGAGTTAACCATTTGATTGAACAATTGGAAACTGTTGGATTAGATGATCAACGGTGGTATTCTGCTAATCTTGATGATAATAATATTAGTATCATCTCTGATATTTCGAAACAGAATGGAGTAGTTCGAACTAATTGTATGGATTGTCTTGATCGTACAAATGTAGTTCAAAGTCAATTGGCTAAATGGGTTTTACAACGTCAATTAGAAGATGCTGGTGTGATTTTTCCTGGTGGACTTGATCAACAACAACATTCTAGTTCGGGTACAAGTACTCCTAAAACTGTTCTGTGGGAAAGTGACACTGCATTTTTATCAGTATTCAGGAATACTTGGGCTGATAATGCTGATGGAGTTTCGTGTGCTTATTCTGGTACAGGAGCATTAAAAACTGATTTTACTAGATTAGGTAGAAGAAGTAAGAGAGGCGCTCTAAGTGATTTAAGAAATTCAATTGTTAGGTATTTCAAAAACAATCTTTATGACGGTCCTAGACAAGATGGGTTTGATTTATTTTTAGGGAATCATTTACCTTTTGAAACTGTTGTTGCGCCTTTTTTCGATGCTCGTCCATTGTTTTATCAATCTATTCCTTATTTGATCTTTGGTTCGTCAGTGATGACTATTGCTTCTATTTTATTCCCTAAAGAAGATAGTCCTATTTTGGTTAATCGATTATTTGTTCTACTTTGGTTATTTGTATTACTTTATTCGTTAAGAGTTCTTGTTAGCCAGGGGATGCAATTTGTTAATTGGCCTAAACTTTGTGGGTTAACCTTTGTTACTAGACAAGAAGTCATTAAAAATGGTCAAAGTAAAGGATGGATTGTAGTAGAGCGGGATGTTCCTAGTGCTCGGGGGATTGAAGAGGGTAAAATTGAGTAGACAGCCATTTAAAGTATATATAATAAATAGTAATTTTTTGACTCTAATCTCAGGAAATATTAACTGAGAGATACCACGCGAGGTAGGTTCTATACCGGGATTCCTCGAGCACTAGGGGCCACTTCCGCGCCGTCGAGAATTTGATATTGTCTAGAAATGAATTATTTTATACAATGTCTCTATCTCTGAATGCATTTTTACAAGTCCTTATTTATCCTTCTTTGATTCGTCTCCCTTATCAATTGTAACCTTATGAGCATTATAGATACCAAATAAGTAGGCAAATCGCATTATTATCAAATCGATAGCCATTCTTATACTATCACGAGCAAGCTCAACTTTTGATCCATCAACCTCATGCCATGATATAGGAACTTCATAGATAGGAATATTTTTTTTCATAGCCAAAATTAATACTTCAACATCAAAAATCCATCCTTCAGTATGCATAAATGGGAAAATCAACCTTATGGAATCTCTAGTAAATAATTTAAATCCACATTGGGTATCTCCAATTGTTCTTATACCAAAAATAAAAACTAGAGTATGAAGTCCATACATAAGGAAATTTCGAATAAATGATCTTTTTACTACTGCATCAGTATTGACCAGATGAGCTCTTGATCCAATAGCAACACCAAGTGATTTATTATTATTATTATTATTATCCTCTTTCAAATATCCCATCAATTTACGAATATCGCTAAAACTTGAAGCTCCATCTGCATCTGCATAAATCGCATATTTCCCCAATGTATACTTCATTCCATGGGTAACAGCGCCTCCTTTCCCACGGTTATGTTCTAATTTGGTAACTTTAAGACTTGATGGTCTCAAATTATTAGATTTAGCCCATTCAAGTGCAAACTCTGCAGTTCCATCTTTTGAACCATCATCAACTAATAAGATTTCCCATGATTCATCAAACTCGTCATTTAAAACTGGTACACATTCTTCCAACATTAATCCTAATCGTCGTGTTTCATTATAACATGGTACTACTACACTAAGTTCCAATTCTGGAGGAAAATCTAGTGTTCCTAAATCCAATGGATCCTTTGTCACTGTTCCATCTGTGGTCAAGGCGATATATTTTTTTTCTGTTAATGTACTTTCTCTAGGTGAATGACTCAAAACTAATACAATCAGATATAACTAAAGGTTAGAATCTCGGCTAGGATAACAGAGGACCACTGACTGTCTCCAGCGATTGTTTGGGAATTGGTGCGGGACAGGTACTGTCTTTCTGTCCTCCTGTCACTAGGAGAAGCGTTAATCCGAAGATCTGCCAATACATTCTGTGAACGTTGATTGCCACCCGAGATCTTTCTTAACGAACTCTTCATACCATGGGATTTCAGTCCTCCCCCCCTTGAGCTGGGCCCCCGAAAGCTCAAAATACATTAACGTCAGATCAGCAGCAAACTCCCTCAAACGTCACATTACTTACTAATCCAACCAAACTTAACACTACCCCTACAACTGATAAAATACTCAACAACGAACAATTCATTGTAGAATACCAAGACGTTGAAAAGGGGCGGATGGAATAAAAGATGTTAAAGAATAAAAAAACAACTTGGCATATTTCAGGTACGCTCCTACCGCCTTAAGGATTGTACACGATACTGTCTCAAATTTCCAGCCGGGTAGGAAGCGAAAGCGTATCCTCGAAGACTTAAATGGATTAATACCCTTAACCATAATTCGCATTGTAACTTCACAAACGGGTATATCTGCCGCCTCGAAAAGACGGGTATATCTGCCGCTTTCAGAAGAAGGAGGCTTACAAGCCAGAGCCGAGTTATATACAGTTGAGATATGATTGAGAAAAGCGATGTGTGAACCACCAGAATCAATTAAGGACTTTGAAATGACTTGAAATGACTTGAAATGACTTAATTGAACAACAATCGAAGTCGGAATAAGAAATTGTGTTCCGTGTCTAAGAGTACTCTCGTATAGCGATAAAAGCGTTATCGGCTAGCCGGACTGATTACCATACACATGTACGTACTCCGATGTCTATAAATGGCATCATAATAACAGTCTGTTTTTGATAGTTCATAGATTTCTTTAATAATGGAGTTTTAATCAGAAGTGATTGAAATTAATCGAGATATAGAAAGACCTTGGTCAAAAATCAGGGGTTATTGTAACAACCTGGAAATAAATAGATATAAATTGTCTATAAATTGTTAAATAAATCATGCAGAGCAAATAAACAATAGTCAAAGAACAATAACATAATAATAATAGATACGACATAACAGTCTGTTTTTGGTGTTGATCTTGAAGATTGAAACTGACTAAGACCGTTGTAGTAAATTAGTGGAAATTAACACCAGAAGAATGTTATCATCTATAATCTTTCCAATAGTTACCCGTGGCCACGGTGGGTTTTTAGATCATCGACTAATTATAGACGATACCGGGAGAGACACATATGTAGTCGGTCGTTCGAACTAGACGAGAGCTTAGGAGCTAGGGGTTTCCCTAGTCGCCCAACCAAGGCAGACAAGTCATATCTAGAGCAGCGATCCCCGCAGGATTCCCATGAGGGCAAGTCGAGCAAATAAAAAACCAAAATCTATAAGACCAAACCATCGGACGGAGGCAGACGAGGCAAATCTACAACCAGCTTTAACCCAAATTGCGGAGCATAAAAGACATCTCGAATATAGCGAAAAAAGTCTGAGCTACTCTTCAGCTAAGAATGGAAAATGAAGTGATGATAAAGTTTATCGTTAATTTATTCCGAAAGCGAATTCCAATAAATAGTACATTGACGCTTGGCTCTTTTTCAGTAAATTATGGACCCTGGACCCTGCATATGCAATTTTACTATGGACAGAATGGGCTAGTCCAAATGTCAAAATCAAAAGCATGGGCCACATGCATGGGCATGTCGAAAGTATCGAAAGCATCGATATTATTAATAATAATAATATCGTTTTTGTTAGGAGAGATATAACAGCTGCTTCTAACTGTAAGAGGCTAATGTCGCAATGACTCAATATTCGCTCATTTCCATTCTTGTTTTAACATAATAACATTGACTCTCATATGTTTTAGCACCGGAAGACTGCCATCTTGCTAAATAAATTTAAGTACAGAAAGCTGTTCGAATAAACATACACCTAAACTGAGAATAAAAACAGCCGCCTAAATGAGAATAAGGTTGTTATAATATTAATGCTATTATTACCTTTTATCGAACTCATCACCATATCTACTTATCTCTTAGTTAATAAATATATATCGGAGATTTTACGAATATTAGACGCGTCAAATTATTCATACTTCAAACGATCGTTCTGGAATATCATTTGTCGGAGAATTATTCTTCCTTATCTCCTGGTGGCAGTTGGTCGTATTTTATACAAATTTAACGATTATTAAACGAAATCTTTTAGAATAAAATAAATATATATCCATATGTAATTAACCGCTGAATATTAGATATATTTCGTATAACTTTTAATTTAAATACCTAGTTTCTGGTCTTGCTTTAGATAATGAAGAAAAAACTTATTTTGGAGATTATCTGACAGAAAGAAGAAAAAAAATATACCTGACTAATTTAATTATGGCTAACAAAACTATTGAAGAGCAACATCACGTTGATTCACATACTCATATGACTGAAGAAAAAGAAGATAACATTCAGCGTTATGATCGAAGAGATCCTTCAATAACAAATGGCAGTAATAATGAAGATGATAATATAGAAGAAGACTCTGGCGATGGTACTAAAGTTTCAGATCAAAATCTTCATGGTATGCCTTTATTATTATGTTCTTTATCATTATTATTATGTATGTTCTTAATTTCTCTGGATCAAACAATTGTTGTTACTTTACTTGAAACTGTCGGTGATAAGTTTGGGGACTTCGGTAAAATCTCTTGGATTGCTTCTGGTTTCTTATTACCAATGGCTGTATTGTCTATGAGTTGGGGTAAAATATCTTTAATATTTGGCAGAAAATATACAATGTTAGTAGCAGTTGTCTTATTTGAAATTGGTAGTCTTGTTTGTGCTCAGGCAAATTCAATGAACATGTTGATTGGAGGAAGAGTGCTAGCTGGTATTGGTGGTAGTGGTATTCAAGTAATGGTATTTGTTATATTAACTGAAATCATTACCATCGAAAAGCGTGGCATTGCTCAATCTTTGATTGCTATAGCATTTGCATTCGCTTCGGTCATCGGACCCCTGGTTGGTGGTGGTAAGTTGGATGAATGAAGTTGAAGGGGAACTGGAGTTTCAGTTGTCAGATTCACTAACTGCAGCTTTCACTGCTCACGTAACTTGGAGATGGTGTTTTTATTTGAATTTGCCATTTGGTGTTATAGCATTTTCTTGTCTCTTTTGGTTTTTCAATCCCCCTTTACCTGCCAGTACTTTTAAAGAAAAACTTCTTAAAATTGATTATACTGGTACTGTGCTTTTAACCAGTGGGTTAGTACTTGTTTTGTTAGCTCCAACATTGGCCAGTGTTAATACTCCTTGGAATTCTACCATTGTTATTAGTTTTTTCGCGGTTGGTGGTGTCGTTCTTATTGTTTTTGCGATTTACAACTTTCGATTCTCACATAATCAATTAGTTCCTTGGGCTATTTGTCAGAGTATGGAGAATTGATATCGTGTGCTTTGCTTACTTTGCAATATATGGTGCTTTTTACGCAGCAGCTTTATATCTGGCAACATTTTTTCAAGTTGTTCTCAATGCTAGCGCTATGCAATCGGGGATTGATTTATTGCCCATGATTATTCCGGTGGTAGTTTGTTCAGCTGCAAGCGGCATTTTCATATCTAAAACTGGTATAACTAAACCTGTTGCAATTGTTGGTGCACTTTTGCTTGTATCGGTTATGGACTTTGCAGTTTATTCGATCAAAACATCTCCAATAGCGAAAAAATTGGATACCAGATTATTGCCGGAATTGGAACAGGGCATTCTTTTCAAGCTCTAGCCTTGAACTGTCAAACTGCTGCTCCTAAGAAAAATGGTGGAGTTTTATTGGCAACGTCAATGTTAATATTCTCGAGATCTCTTGGAGGAGTTATTGGTAGTACTATTGGTCAAACCATTCAAAGTGTTGTTTTCAGAAGTCAATTACGAAAACTGAACCTTCCTTCTTCGATTGATTTAACACAATTAGTTAATGAACCTCAGATTATTCCACAGTTACCTATAGAATTTCAAAAACCAGTTCTTGATGCGTTTGTTTTTGGTTTTCACCGAGTAATGTATTTCACGGTATCATTAATGGTTTCTGCATTTATATCGGAATTATTCTTTACAAATCAAAGGATTCCAAAAGACAAAGCTCCGTCTCCTCCACAAAGCACCAAAGAAGCAGAGGTAGTAGATGATGCTTGCGTCAGAACTAAATCAGAATGCTATGATGGAGCTGATTCTGTATGAATAAATGATTAAATAAATGAGATCAACCTCTCAGCCAGTTTGGTGCTGTGTCTATCGTCATAATCCTTTTGATCCAGTCCTTTTGGCTGGTCAAATCAATCAAAGTCCTATACGATTCCTCGGCTTCTCCCAGCTGGCAGGGCCATTCTCGAAGTGCGGTACGTCCCAAGGCACCGGCCCCTTCTCTATCGGGTTGGATCCTTGATTGACCGACTCTTGGATGTAATCAATAACTGGCAGTTAGTCGTAACTCACAGGGGCCTGCCAATGAGCCCTTGCATATATGCATGTCGATCATTTAGCTGTCAATGTTCTTATTAGACTTCGGTACGCGAGCGCGATTGATATCGAAGTGTAACTAGTTACACTATTGTGACATTTATTCACGTAGATTTGTGAGCCATGAAAAATATGCAAAAAAAAAGAAATATACTAAAATAATATTACAATACTCACGTAATAAAATATACTGGTTGTCTAACTATATTCTGGCTGAATTTGGTGACTACACTACTACCTTCGTCTGCCTCCGGCAACCTAGGGAGTAGGCCTAGACCTCTGGGTCTCGGCGCCAAGCCCCAGACTCTAGTTTTCGGTGCCGAGTTCCATCATCTATCTCCGACAGCTGGTGCTAAACTCCAGATCTCATATAAAATGCTTTGAATTCCGTACTACTGTCTAGCACTAGCTCCTGCTAACCAATAAACATATTTCTATTTTTTCAAGCTATTTCATCTTCGATCAAACTAAAATATGTCTCGCATTTCTTTACTGGAAATCTCCTTTTTTGTTTGGTTCCGTTCTTTTATCCATCGGCATTTGGCACGTAAAAACCCTATCGAAGATCAGCATATTACATAATATTTTTCCAAACATGACTAATCCGACGCGAACCACGATAAACACACGAGCGCTACACGCTTTTTTTGGTCTGTACACACCGTGAATGCCTAGGCCAGCAAGAAAATATGCCCCACAGTTTTTTTTAACAAGACTCTTTTTCTTCTTTTTCTTCTTCTTCTTCTTCTTCTTCTTGTTCTTGAACCAACCATTTTTATTCTTTTCGGATTTTCTTTCTTTCAGTATTTTACCTTTCTTTTACTATATATACTGATTCATTTTCAACTGGATTAATAAAAAGAGATTCAATTCAATTCAATTTCGGATTTTGAATGAATCTCTAGAGCGTTTCTCCGGTACTAATTATTCATTCACTCCTTTCTCTTTCATTTCAATTCTCGATTTTACTTCGTTTATTCTTTCTTTTGATTGCCTAGTTATTTAACTCACCTGTATTCGTTCGATCACGCGTTTAGAAGTCGTGTTACAACAACAACGCGGTCTTTTAAACATATCTAAATTATGGATAACTTACACGATATGCCGTCACGACCTATGCGTGGTACGTATATTTATCAGAGAGGGGGGATTAATTTGCCGACTCGAGACGTCGATGTATACACCATCCGATCGGGGTTTACCTATACTAACATCTAGTGAAAATATTATACACGTTTGATAAAATGAATTCAACAATGTGCTTAGCTAGATTGCCTTACGTAGTAGATATTCCCGTGGCTTATGGAGATGATAATTCACCATTAGGAGTTATAGACTTAGGAACCTGTTTACAAGCCATTAATGAATGTTCGCCCGAGTTAATAGCCGGAAGATCCTGTCGAGATTATGCTGTTTACTCGGTTGATTTCACAGAACCAGACCAACCATTAGTGGGCCATGGAATGTTATCATGGATTACGTTACAACGGATGTCACCATTATCATCAGCGTCAGCATCAGCATCAGCGTCAGCATTAGCATCATCGTCGACCCCTCCGATATATCTGGCTGGAAGAGTGACTAATAATATCTTACCTCTTTATACTGCTAAAGAGACTTTAGAAGTTCATATGAGATTGATTCCTTTAGAAGATAAAACACAAGATGATTATTTAGAGTCATTAAGAATATATCAGTCATTAGCTAAGCAGTTACCTCCAGATTTTAATCATCCAGCTTGGGCACGTTTCGTTACAAATAATGGCCTTGCTGATATTGCCAGTATTATGGCTGCCAATACTATGACCACTACCACTACAACTACCACAACTAGTATTAATAATGGAAATAATAATAATAATGGTGATCTTCGGCGTAATAGTAATAGTAATGGTGGCATTGGTTCCGGTGTAGGAATCAAACGGTCATTTAATACACACTTTCCTGAATCTTCCGAAGAAACGATGGTTGCCCCTCGACAAGGAATCACTCCATCATCATCTACGTTATCATCTGGGTTTTCTTCATCTAATGTTAATAATGCTCCATTACCGTCATCTCCTATTCTCCCTAGTGCCAAGCGTTATAAATCATTATCTAATAATAATTCAGATCAACCATATTATCCAGCATCTTCCCCACCTCCAGCATCATCAAATGCATCTGTTAATACATCATTACAATTTCTTCCACCAACGACGGGTTCTAGTTCATATACTAGATTCAGAGCTTCTAGTCCAATAAATAGTAACAAAAACAGCAGCAGCAATAATAATAATAATAACAACAACAACAACAACAACAACAACAACAACAACAACAACAACAACAACAACAACAACAACAACAACAACAACAACAACAACAACAACAACAACAACAACAACAACAACAACAACAACAACAACAACAACAACAACAACAACAACAACAACAATACTAATAACAGCCACAGCGATGGTAATAATAATTCAGGTTCAAGTTCTATCACCGATTCAAAAGTGGTTTCAAAAGGCCTTATACGATTAAGTTCGATTGATTTGTCCAGATCTAATGATGATTCACGTAAAGATGATACATCAAATCCACCTCCTTCAAGAGCTCGAGGAAGTAGGCAACGGAAGTCTCAAATAAAGAAAGATAATGAATCTGGCGCTTCTTCCGATACTCAATGTGAGAATTGTGCAACAACGAGTACTCCAACTTGGAGAAGAGTAAACAATGGTGAAAAGGATCTTCTCTTATGTAATCCTTGTGGGTTATGGTATCAGACTAAGGGGGCCATGAGACCGGAAAACCTTTGGCACGCTAATAATAAATCTTCGAAGAAAAAATTAATGGCTACTGCTGCCGCCAATGCTGCCGCAGCGGCCGCTGCTGCGTCTTCTACATCTACCAGCTCTGTGCCGTCGCCAGCGATTTCTCCAGGTACAACTACTAGTAATAATATTGCCTTGGCTAATTCAGTGCCTACCCCTAATATCATGACGGCATCATCGATATCAACTGCATCAGGAAATTCAACTCCTTCACCCAAGGAGCCTAGTCAACAACCCAGTCTAGCGTTTCATCATAATTCGATTGATTCGATTAATCCCAATTTGGTTGCATCTACTACTTCAGTTTCAGATTTATTACATGAAATCGAATCTAAAAATTCAGGTAATGACCTAATAGTCCAACCTAAAACACCGAAAATTGATTCTAAAAATTCAGGCAATGACCTGTTAATCCCACCTTTCAACAATGACCCCAACGATGATAAAAACAAAGAAAATATGCCGCCTTCATGTCCACCACCACCACAATCATCACAGAATGACTTCGACAGTCATGAAAATCATATTGATGCTGCTGATATCGATTCATTGTTTGAAACTCCTCGCAAAAGCAGGCGTGAAATGACAGCTGTCAGCCTTGGTTCAGTTACACCCACCTCAAAATGGATAGCTAAATTAATACAGCCCCGTTCTGATGATGACGATGTTTTCAGAGCTTTCTTAGATTCACCCTCAAAACGTGCTCTTGGAGGCAATCCCAGCTGTGACAATCAGGCAATATCCGACATGACCTTTGATTCGATGGATATGTCTAATTTATCTTCTGAATCTCTTATGGTTCCTTCATCTCCTCCCAATTCATTTTTTTATCTTTATGATGAAACCAATTCACATTGGCCGAAACCATGGGGGACAGCCACGGCACACGTTACTCCTGCTGATACGGTAGACGATGACGACAATGCTCCGACTGTTAAATCTCTGCAGTGAATGGGTTTCACGACGATGCCTCTTTTTCTTATTAGCTAGTTGCCTATGGCACTTTATTTAATCCTGCATTTCACATTGTATTATTTTATGTCTTTATTTGTCTTTATTTGACTTTTTATTGATTGCATGTTTATGAATTTTATTTTGTTGTATTTATCTCGGCTTGACTGATTGATATTAGAAATAGATTTATTCAAGCATCAAACATCTGAAATGAGAAATATGGTATTAAGAGCACGAAGTGATGTACAGTACCGTAGCGGTTTCTGAGCGAGTCCATATTTCTGGGCCTGGAGATAGACGGAGTCATATTAGATAAAAATTGTTACAAATATACCCGGGGGAACCAACCCTGCCGCATTAAATGACGATTTTGATTGCATTGATCAGCCAATGATCGGCGAGTGATCGGCGAACTGGGTATTAAGTCTACGGCCTCTAGCATAAGTAGCAAATTTTGATTTTTTGAAACCCGCAATTAATTTTGAGCCGCAATGCACTTTTAGTTTCGCCATAAGTGACAGACAAAATGAAATTGAACGACAACAAAAACTTAGAAAAAGAAATGTTTTGGGACGTTTTAAGATTGTCCCTTATACATATATCTTATAGTTTATCGTCTTTTGAATCGGTTAGGAAGTTTTATGACATTTTTTTGCGTTTAACTGTTAAGGGTTTTTCGATGACAATTTTTGTTTGTGGTTAGGGTTATTTTGGGACTAGCGATTCTACGGAGTAGTGGTTCCGCCCAGCTCTAGCTAGAGCTAGTCTGATTTGTAACCCCTACGCAACAATAATATCACTAAATGTAAGTCTCAACGAGGTTCGTGAGATTATTTGAACTTTAACTGCTTATTGAAATTTGACTCCTTCTCCTCTCTCTATCTCAACATAAGGTTCCTATAAACATATATGGATATATTTCACATTCAATTATGAGTGCATCTACTTTAGGTCAATTCAATTCATTAGGTGCGGTTGGTCAAATAACAACTTTGAGTGGTGAAGAAGTATTCACTACCGATGATAATGCAGAAGCTTTGAAGGCCAAACAACTCAAGCAATTGGCTTCATCCTTTGTAGAAACAGATCAATTATGTCACAGCTTGAAGTTAGGAAGTGTGAAAAAAGTGATGACTGTGGTTGAATCAGATGACCAACATGTTATTGCAGCATCGGTCCAGTCAAAGGTACCCGGGCCAGATGGTTCTGCTCTTTTGTCAACTGTTATTGGAAATAGTACAGAGGATGCATTAGTTGCCAGTGGAGTTTTGAATAGGGTTGCTAAAAAGATACTTTAAGAAGTAATACTGGCATGGAGAAAGGGAGAATATAAAGAATGATATTGTAAGAGAAGAGTATAGGACATAGCTGTTGAGAAATGCTCTGTTACGGGAATCGTGTGCATGGAGAGATATAGAATATCTGGGACTATAGGCGGTTAGTTCACGAACTGCACGCTCTGAGCGTGTCTGGAGATACTCCCAAGATTTCTTCTAAAAGGATTGCTAAAATTTCAATTTTTTTTTTTAAAAAATCATAAATAAATTAAAAGGCGAATTCGCCTACGATCGTGGTATAATCTAAACCAGTTTAAACTCTTGCGTAATTTTTTCTTTTTGCATCATATCTTTCAATAAAATATCTCTCTGTATTTATGAGTGGCTTGAATTAGACCCTTTAAATTATCGGTATCTACTTGTTAACTATTATTCGAATAACCACGATTCGATTTCGAGAGGAATAACAGACATTCTCCGCCTCAAGCGATTGTTGGGCCGTCGCCCACAGGCCCAGCAGCGCAACAAGAGCTAGGGTCTAGCGCGCCTGCCACCGGGGTTAAATTCACTTACTTATATTAGTTCCGAAATCAACTGATGTTAATAATCGAATTTCCTGATTATCCAAGACTTTGCCAATAATTTCATAATAATGACCTACTTGGAAATTGGCATACTATAAAATGACAGTTAGTAAGAGAACGGAGCACAGGCCATTTCATTTTAAACATACCATGTTCAATACAATAGTTATATCACCTGAAGCATCGGCTACTGCCTTATCTCCATGAAGAGATTTGATTAAACAAACAACTCGGACTGTTTTATCAACAAAATCTTTTAGCATGGAAGCATCTATTCTGGGAGTTGGTTCAGCCATTATTATATTTCAGATCTAAAACAAACAATTTTTTATATTTCGAAATAAATGAAAAGGAGGGAAAAAAAAACGCGTCGTCAAACATGGCTTAAATTATAACGCGCGATTCGAGGCAGCGCCGCATGATCCGGCGGCGCGGTTGTTTCCCTGTTGGGCAATCTTATATATCGGAGAAAAAACATATTGAATAATATACAAATAATACAATAAAAAAAAAAACAAAAAAAAAAACATATTTGCCAGATATCTTCAACCGGCAGTATAAGTTTTAGAAAAGATTAGCCTCTGGGGACTCTACTTTCCCAGTCACCGGAGGCAGACAATGACCCCAAGACAGGAGGATCCAGAGAAGTAGGAATACAAATTAATTAGTCCGTTATGAGAATACTAAGAAATCAACCAGATAATATGCGACTAAGGGTCTTACGGAGAAGACAAGGTTCTCACTAATTCATCGTGATTCTTATCTCTTTTACTGTACAAAATTATTCAATCATAGGATATTTATATAAACACTTGAATGATTACTATTAGATAAAACACGCTATTAAAAAATATACCAGAAAAAAATCTTTTATGACTGAGCTAGGGAGTCTGGGGGTATGTCGCATTAAAAAAAATCGACTAGTGAAGATCAGGGATAGGGTAACTCTCTCTAAAATTAACGAGAGATGACAGTTTGAGTCAACCAAACGAACTGAAAAAATATATAAACTGGACAGATTCAGGCAGCTGCTGTATAGTAGAGGGGGAATTTATTTGTTGTATAGAACAAAGGGAATATATTTCTCGTATATAACAAGGTGTTTAGACTGGCTGGAAAGAATTGAGAAGGAAATTAATTTGGTCGTTTTCCAGCTATTCAAAACAAGAACAGTCATAAGTGTACAGTAGTCATCTATTAGTTGGTGGGCCATCTTCAAAAGCTATTAGTTGGTGGTATTCTCTTTTGAACATCTTTCATAATGACGGCAGTATCTAAACAGAATGTTGTCATGATTGACAATTATGACTCATTTACTTGGAATTTATATGAATATTTATGCCAAGAAGGTGCCGATGTCCAAGTATTCAGAAATGATAAAATTACTATCGATCAAATAGATGCCCTTAGTCCCGATCGTATAGTAATTTCCCCTGGTCCTGGTCATCCATTAACTGATTCAGGTATCTCAAGAGATGTTATTAAACATTTCGCAGGAAAAATCCCAGTTATAGGAGTTTGTATGGGTGAACAATGTATTGTTTCAGTATTTGGTGGAGAGGTTTCATTTGCTGGTGAAATAGTTCATGGTAAAACTTCAACTATTAAACATGATGGAAAAGGAATTTTTCAAGGTGTTTCGCAAGATATATCTGTTACAAGATATCATTCGTTAGCAGGAAATCGTCAGACTCTTCCTGATTGTTTGGAGATTTCTGCTACTTCTGATAGTGGAGTTATAATGGGAATTCGTCATAAAAAATATTCGGTAGAAGGTGTTCAATTTCATCCTGAATCGATTCTTACTGAAGAAGGTCATAAAATGGTTAGGAATTTCCTAACTATTTCTGGTGGTACTTGGGACGAGCATGAAGAATCATCATCATCATCTGATGCCACTGCTACAAATTCAACGTCTACATCTTCTGTCGCTAATGGCAATACTAGTATATTGAATCGTATTTTTGAACAAAGAAAAAAAGATATTTTGGAACTTCAAAAGTTACCAGGTCGGTCATTTCAAGATCTTGAGAAATCTTACGTTCTTGGCTTAGCTCCTAAATTAATAGATTTTGTTCAAAGACTAACTCCAATTAATAATAATAACATATCAGTTATGGCAGAAATAAAACGAGCTTCGCCTTCGAAAGGACCCATTGGACTTAATATTCATGCTCCTTCTCAAGCAAGAACATATGCAGAAGCTGGTGCTGCTACTATTTCTGTTTTAACTGAGCCTCATTGGTTTCTAGGATCTATTGAAGATCTTCGATTAGCTAGATTGGCTGTTGATACTATACCCAATCGACCAGCTATTCTTAGAAAAGAATTTATTTTCGAAGAATATCAAGTTTTAGAAGCCAGATTGGCTGGTGCTGATACTATTTTATTGATAGTTAAGATGCTTGACGATAATATTTTAAAACGTCTTTATGAATATTCCAAATCTCTAGGAATGGAACCGCTAGTGGAAGTTAGTTCTTCTGATGAACTCATTAGAGCTAATTCTCTTAATGCAAAGGTTATTGGTGTTAATAATAGAGATTTACATTCATTTAATGTGGATCTGAACACTACTTCATCTTTAGTTTCTTTAGTTCCTAATGGGGTTATTTTAGCTGCCTTAAGTGGAATAACATCTCAGTCTGAGGTTAAGCAATATGCTGCTGATGGTGTTCGGGCTGTTTTAGTGGGTGAAGCTTTAATGAGAGCTGAAAACCCATATAAGTTCTTAAAGTCTTTATTAGGTGAGGAAGGGAGTTAATAAAATAAATCTGTTTTCCCTCGGAGAAAAGGGCAGAATAAAGATATATCAAATCAAAATGTTTCGAAGTTAATCTCTATATTTTATGTAGCATCAAATTTCAATGCCTCTTCACTCCTAGAATTTTAAAATTAAATGTTCATTTAATGAGATCTTGATAAAAATAAGGTTTCCGTTGGAAATTTCTGGAGACAACAAGGTTATGCGGATTATTCGGGAATATTCCCTAATATCATCTATGAAGATAAGCCCTGGCGAGAGTTTACCAAGATCCTCCGCAATTTCGGAGATATAACCCCTAACTTGTTGGAGGTAGGTATATCTATTCATCTCTTTCGATACTTATAAGATCTTCCTATCCCTATCTTTTCCGACTGTATACTAATATTAACACCGGATTATTTTTAAAACATATACATATTTCTTTCAACTAAATGACTGGCGAATCAAACGCCGATCGCCTCAAGAAGGCCGTTGAACGACAATGCCGCAAAAGACATAATCTTCTCAAGAGTAATGACAATAATTCGTCGGCATCATTAGTGTCTTGCTCGAAGACACTACAACAGTCCTGCTCCTCAAGTTCATCGCCATCGCCAAGCCTATCCAAGCAATTTTCTTGTGGATCTTCTGGTATTTGTCGTCCTTCCTCACTTGTTATAACTCCTTCAGCATCATCTTGTGTTGTTGCATCACCATGTTCGTCTAGTTCTTCATTTTCTTGTAACACCCCATATAAAAGCTCCACCACACAACGGCATTCTCTTACTCCATTTATAACTTGCAATGCTTATGGTTGTACGATTTATGGTGGAGATTATTTCACCTCCGGAGAAAGTTGGGTGCACTCCTCAGCAGCAAGTATTGGTTCCGTAACATCAACTTCTTCTAATGGCCGACGGCTGTTTGAAAAGGCAGAGCTACCTATAAATGCACCATTTACGCCCGAGATGGTGATTCCCCATAGCACTACTACTGTAGCGAATGCCATCCCTGAAAACGACATTGTGAAACTACCACCTCTTTCACGTCTTAATTCTGAGAGTTCTGAATTATCTTTCATTATCAATGATGTCAAGGGCAATAATAAACTTTCTAATGAGATGAACAATGTAATGGAAGATGCTATTATTGAGGCAATCTCAAAGACTGTTGCTACTACTGCTCTTATTACGGATAGCGATACCACTAGAAACAGTGATATTTTCAAGTCACCTCAAATAGAGTCTTGTACTGATGGTGATGGAGTTCTTCACCAGTGTCCAAAAAGTATGAATGAAGCACAGGAAATTGCTGCGGTCGCCATCACATCTCCGGCACCTCTTCCGGAGTTTTCATCTACTAAAAGTAAATCGCCAGTCAATAATATTGGGAAAAGCCTGCTCAAGAAAATTTCTCCTAGATCATTATCTAAGCGTGGTATGAGTACAGGTAATATTGTTTCTGTAGAAGAAAATTACAGTCAATTTTGTGATGGGCAAAATTCCAGAAGCGGTCTTAGCTCTTATCATTCCAATGATAGTATTCCAGAGCATATGGAGAATTGTCAACAATTCCGTAGTTGTGGCAGTAAAAATTCTGGTTCTGAGGATTCAGTCGGGGTTGAATTTCCCTCGGGAAAGCCTATTAACAAAATTGGTCAACGATTTCGAAAGCTTGCTAAAAAGATTAATGTATAACGTAGTTTGAGCTATTAAACCCAATAAAATCAGCATGTAGACGATGATAATTAATGAAACTGTAGATATGATATGATGACGAACTAATATAAGTACCTAGGAAATGAAGATAAGAATAAACCATGATTCGAAGCGCCTCAGACGGCACAGCTGGTGGCGCTTGAGGTCAAAACATCATTACCTCTGAACCGCGGACGCGAACCGAAGAGCCTGAGTACGGCCGGAGGCTAGTTCGCAGAACAACATCATGAGAATTGAAATGAAGCAATTAACTAGTGCCAGTCCAATTCGTCACCCCGTTTGTTCTGTTTCCGCCAGATATAACCATCCCCCCTTCCCAGATCTCCTAGCTCTCGCTTCGCTCGAGAAGTTGAGTAAGTACCATGTCCAATTCCACTCCAGCGGCTGGGGCCCTGTCCAGGCTGCCCCAGATTATCGGTAACCAACCATTTACTGTGCTAGAGCAATAACAGCGTCCAGGTGGATCAGCAGGGGTTCCGCCGACTGTTGTGTTTTCGTAATGGTTCTGTCACGGCCCTTGTTGAATCTCGTAGCCCCTAGCCGCCAGAGACAAAACAGGGGTTGCCTTAAACCTCGGGTGGACTTCTGGTAACGTTAGTGTCGCTGCAGTTTTTGAGCCGGGGGGTCTGAGGGCAACGACGCTAAACGTCGGTTGCTTACGGTTATTGATCAGGGTTTCTAGTTCTAAAAAGATGCACAGTACTTAAATGCGCTATATAACACGTAATTAGAATTGAAATAATATATTAAGAACAAAAAACAATTAACAAGTGCAAAATTATGCTAACGGAACACAAAACACAAAATAAGTCAAAATCATTTCCCAAGATCGTATAAATACACACAGAATAAAACCTGTGTCGTTAAAAAAGCAAACAATATTTTTTTTTTAAGTGGAGATTATTATCATTTTTATTTCTTTCTTTCCTTTCATGGGGAATTTTCTATTATCTCTCTTACTGAGAATGATACCCCTCATCTAAATCTAACCCTCCAAAATGTAAACCCATCTTAACACATTTACCAACCAATTCCCGTCGTCTTTCCAAACTGACGCCTTCATATTCAGCACCTTCACTTCCAGCCCAAATTCTTGCTGCAGCCGCTAAATGTTCAACCTTCACTTCACCCGCTAAAGATTTCATTGTAAATAATTTTGATAACATCTGCCAAAGTGCACAAAAGCCCAGTAACCCCATTTGACTTGTATCCGTTAAGGAAAGTCTCCTTGCCAATTCAAATGCATAATTATCTTTATTCTCATTGAGATAATAAAGAATTATACTACAATGAACAGCAACTCGAGTATCTAATGGGACAGACAATTTTGGTCCTTTCCAATCATCTTGCACATGAATAGTAGAATCACTAGTATTAGAATGAGAATATAGTGCTCCAGTTTCAGAAGGCAATACCACATCATCACCACAGATTAAATCAATAGCTTGTTTGACACTATCTCCACCATTGTACAATGCTTGTACAACAACTCCAGATTGTTTAGAAGCAGAACCTGGTGGAGAGATATTTACAGCAGATTCAATGGATTCCACATCAACCTCATCATCAGTCTCAAGAACTTTTAATAAAGCATCATGAAGTTTTCTTATTGAATACCATTCAGCTAAAACATCCAGAGCAGATGCAAAAGAACCTGCCGATGCTGATGAAGATGGAGACGCCAGAGCCATAGAAGTCAACTTCTGAACCATTTCGTCATCAAAGACATCTGAACATTCAAGAAGTTTAACAAGATTATCAGCAAGTACCTCTTCTTGTTCTTCATTATTGCTTATCGTACCAACGGATTCTTTTGCTTTAAACCATAACAAATCAGAAACTTTTGCACCAAATTTAGTCATAACGCCAACGAATAAAATTCTTGCTTGAATAGATTGTAACATATATCGTCTAGGTTCAGGAGCCAATGTGAATCCACGTAAGAACATATACAAAATACGGAAACGATTACAAACATGATCACCACCACAAAGTTGAGAATCCATAGCACGAATAACAGTTCCTGGTGAAGCTACACCACGATGGCTACGGAATACCTGTGCGACAAGGAAGAATCCATCCAAACCAATTAATGTACTGATAATTACTTCCATGATGACAAAGAACAGAGACGGTAAAGCCGATATAAGCGAACTACCTGATGGGGGTACAAATAATTGTTGCGAAGCCGTTAACCATGTTTGTTCCCTAAGAGAAGAAGGGTTACTATCAGTGGCATTAACCAATAGCTCTTGATCTATTTCATCCTGATCTTGAACTTTCTGTTTTGTGTTGGCATTATAATTTGAAAATGACGACAGTACAACATAGAAAATAGCTCCAACTATAAGAGATATTTTAAGACCATTCATCAACAGTACACCAGATTCGACTCCACCATATTTTAAAGTATGAAGGAATGATAAGCCAGGTAAAGCAGATAGACTTCTAACATCACCATCATTACCGACCATCATATTAGTACCTATTATTCCAGCCATAGAACACATCATTGCCTTGGGTAACATAGTCGATGAAGACGACGTTGATGACGACATACTATTTGATGAAGAGGGTACTGATGAAGAGTTATTACCTGTTGTAGATGAAGATCGCGGTTCAGCTGCAGCACGATTACGTCGGAATGGAATTCCATATCCACCAGCAACGGCACCGCCATTGTTGCTGTTATTATTATTATTGCCGTGATTTCCACGATGGGCACCAGGAACTAAAGATTTTAATTCATGTAATTCTTGAGCTAACATATCATTCCGTTTCTGTAAATGTCTAATATATTCAGTGGCTTTAACAAGAATAGTAGCTTTATTCAATTTAGAAGCAGGAATGAGTCCCTCTAAGTCTTCTTTTTCGGCCACACCAGTCAAAGCAACTCGTAATGAAGGAACACAATCACGTAGAGCGTGAATTTTATCATTAATATTAGTACGATATCTTTTCTCAATCATATTATGAGAGGTTTTCTCTTTTTTAGGTTTAGAAACTTTATTTGATTTTGTGTTTGCTCTATTGACACCATTACCACGAGAAGAAGATGATGAAGAAGTTGATTTGGAGGAACTTAAATTCTCCATCTTCGGAGATACATATTCTCGTTTAATAGAATTGTCGAAATCGTCCATATCGAAATCATCTTCATCTTCTGGATCATCATCTTCCTCGTCATCATAATCTTGCTGTTGCTGTTGTTGTTGCTGCAATTGCTGGTGTTGTCGCTGTTGCTGTTGCTGTTGCTGTAGTTGATTCTGTTCTTGTCGAGATAATGAATTTAAATCGGGCTTTTGTTCAAAACCAAATTGATCGGACCAAGCTGGATTAGGAATACCAACAATACCTCTTATATTATTAGATATATCATCATTAGAATTAATAATCACATTTGGATTTTCTGAATCTGATGATGTATAAGAAGAAAAGTACCCAGCAGAATTTCCAGGTGACGATAAAATCGAACTTGGCGATAAATCGACTGAACCATTTGCAGAAATAGGGAAATTATTATAACCATTTTCATTTCCAATGTTATTATTATTGTTATTGTTACTGTAAGCATATGCAGGATTTAAATCATCACTAACACCACCTAAACTACCAGCAGGTGAAGTAACTCCTACAGGAGAAGCAGCTGAATGATGTGAAGGAGGAATAATTTCTAACATTCCATTCTGTTGTTGTTGTTGTTGGTGTTGTTGGGGTCCTCCAAGCATCATAAGTTGATCAACTGACCAACTATCATCTTCATCAGATAATACTCTAATATCAGAACCATAAGCTCCGTTCAAGATTTCTTGTGGAGAAGGAGTGAAGTGTGGTGATATCGCACCTGAAGTTCCAAAAGCTGAAGAATAAGATGAAGCACCAGGAGAAATAGCCGCTGATGATGAATGTGGAGGTGTATGTTGTTGTTGTTGTAATGGTTGGTCAGCTAATGGAGATTTACTATCTGGGTCAATAGCAGTTAAAAAGGACGAGCAGAATTGAAACTGCATAGGATCGTAAGTATCCATTTTAGAATCCTTGTGAACGATGACTATAATGTTAGTAACAATATCCAAATAACTATATAATTGACAAGTATATATTCATTCTCCTCTATTAGTAACATACCTGAAGTGGTAGCAATGTAGTTCGCAGTTCGCGCCTTCAACAGTTCGTTCCCGGTCAACAGTTCGATGTTGAGTTCGTGGTTGGTTAGCAGTTACCAATTCAACTGTTTAATGGTTCGATTGTTCAATAAAGAAAAGAATTCTTTCCAAAAACCCAACAAAAAAAACGATACTCTTTTCGATTTTAAAAATAACAAATTTTTTGCAAGGTTCAAAAATTAGTAAAAGCCAAGAGAAGAAAAAAAAAAAGAAGAAGTTAAGAAGTTTAAGAAGGAAAAAAGAGGGAAGGAGGGGGATGATAAGAAGAGAGAAGGCACAAGAAACTAAAAAAGGAAGGAGGGAAAGGAACTAAGAGAGGATAAAAAAACCCGACGGCCCTAAAAAATTGTAAAAAAAAGAAATCCCAAATAATGGGACCCCCGTGTAAGTCAGTTAACCCTATCCCCGTTCTAATTGCAGATCTATAGCTTTGCGGCGGGATATGCACGGAGCTGCAGTCCGAGGTAGACCTAGGGTTTCCAATAGATAACTAGTTAGCGAGACATGATCGGGGGGGACAGAGAACGACAGAGAATGACAGAGATGACAGAGATTACAGACAGGGTGTTGTCAAGAGAGTGTGGAGAATGATCAAAGAGGTGGAGGAAGTGGGAATCCGGCAATGTGACATGGATAGAATAGACTGGAGGGTGTCACATGGATGAAATAAGTTAGAGATGTGATACAGAGAGTAGAGAAGTACACGGGAGGAAGATGGAGTCAGATCTCGAGATAGAGAACGGATCACGGAGGGAAACAGCCACTTGGGACAAGCTGGAGGAGGTGGTTGACCGGCCGGCCGGCCGGGAAGGTCGTGAGGGCTAACAGCTTACAAAGAATGCTAGGCTCAGACAGCCGGTTGAAACAATTAACTGAGTTGGGACGGCTGGTTGAGTCGACTCAGTCAAGGACAGCAGTCGTCGCTAAGCGCTAAGCGCAAAGCGCTAAGCAGTCCTGGCAATGCCCAGAAGCCGGAGGCTGTGTTATGAGTTGTGGGTCACAGTAGCAGGACAGAGCTCTGGAACTGACCACTTATTAAAGACTATACTTTAATTAGCAAACTTTAGACTTTGACAAATAGTAGATGAGAAATATATATGTTTGATTCAAATGTTATCTACTTATGACTCTTTCGTCTCGTCTTGTAAATACGTTTTAATTTGTACCTCGTCGTACTCGTCGTACAAGATCGTGGAAAGAACTTTAATAATGCTGAGAGGGGAAATCGGAATTACAATTTAAGTTACTAACTATATTTTATTATATTGGGGGAAGATATTGGGGGAAATAAAATAATAACCGTTGTGCACCATTTTGAACTAACTCGCATGACTGTACAAACCAACCTGGCTATATCATTATTATTAGTTCACGTTAAATTAACGGAGGTGTCACTGGCTTCTGTAAGTTACCAACGGTTACTGTAACAGGTTACTGTAAGATTCGGTACAATGAATGCAAGTTCCCAATTTCGTAACAGCACGACTGCAGGGAATTATTATTGATCGAATTTTAAAAATTTGCAATTCGCTCTCCACAAATCTGATCAAAGATTTCTCTCTCTCAATCCCTCGATCGGGACACAAATAACTAACTAACTAATTGTGGATCTATGATTTGCTCACTTAGTTAGATCTGTTTTGTAGTGTGTTCGATCGCGGCAGTCCGTGCCGGTGCAGCCCATACTCTCCATCAGAAGTCTCTAGTTCTCGTGTTCTCTGGTACTCTGTCTTTGCATCTCGCTTAGGACGGACTCCGTTATGAGCTGATGTTTACAGGGTGTGAGTGAGATTAGTCTGTCTGTCTTAGTAACTGATCTGATTTATTGAACTGATACTCGTTTGACTAACACTGGTTTTGACTTGGTCCAGACGGTATGAATCCCGCGATGGTAGAAACATGGTGTGATAAGAAAGGAGAACAAAACTATAGTAGCAAAGCTATATAGATAGTCTTGGTATAGCCTCGCTCGTGGCCCGACGCAGAAGACAAAGAGATGGCTTGAATGATTATACGTATTAATGAAATTATACAAAGAATTATCATAGACAGACCAGAAGATTTGTACAATTTAGGAATTTTCGATATCGGTATTGTTTTATTCCAAACTTAAACTTGTCGCACCTGCTCAAAATGTCTTGTCTTAACTAGTTATAGTTCACATAACGGTCAGACATGTCAACAGACCACTTTAAAGGCACATGCCATGCAAGAGTGACTTCGGCATATTCATCCGATGTCGTCATATCTCGACGTGAGAAATAAGAATAATGAGAGAAATGAGAGAAATGAGAGAAATGATGCGAATAACATAATATTAGGATCTGGGGTATTCGTTGATTAGAGAAACTACTATTTACTATTACTCTTTTTCATATTTAATACAGAATAAATCCTTGAGCTTAGAGCATGAGAACAGATACGGCCCAGAAGGCCTTCATGCCAGCCGCCAAAGGCTGAATATCTCAACGGAGATTATCATGTCTCATCATTGTCTTTTAGATTAAATTCATGTGATATGTTACATTCCAACGAGAAAATGATCAAAGCTTAGACCTTCGCGGTGTTCCCAAACGTATTTTTTTTTGAAAATTTGCCCTCTCCCCTTAACTCTTTCGCTAAAAATGGTATTTCTCATGCAAACAGGCATGGGCGGGCGGAACCTTCGTTATCCGTTTTTTGAAAAAGAAAAGTAAAGTACTACTGTACTTGTATGTGTAAGGTTTGTGGGGGATATTTATTATAGTTTGCTGTATAAGCCACCGTCATTAACGCGTCAAGCAAATTATATAGGGTTACAGTTTCTATTATTGGACGATGTTTTTTTGGACAAAGCTTACCCACGCGTCTCTTCGTTCTCTTTCTATAGTTGACTCATATTGCTTGTTTCCGTTTCTCTCCGACACAGATCATGACTCCAGGTTCCATCTGACTAGTTCGAGTTGGGTTCACTTTGGTTTGATATCCGTAAGAACAAAGAGAATACCTACATTTTCGCTCTGCGCCGTCATCCTTTTTTCCAGTTGCTCCGCCGATTTCTTTCTTCCTGTTATCCGGCTCTCCGACACACATTTCTCTCCAGCCGAGCCATGCCAGGTCAGCTCAGAAATTTAAAGGATTTTTCATGCTCAGGTCGATCACACACACATCAGAAAAGTGGTCTGATATCTCATTATGCAACGATCGTCATTAAAAAATATGCATATGAATGTATCGGTATATGATCATCGTATGTGTGAGAGGCTAATACTATTGGATCTGCCTGTTAGTAATCTTTTAAGTTTTCTTGCATAACAAGGAACAGATCCGATGTGTGTGACATGACCTGACGTTTTTCGATATAGCCGTACGTCTAGTTCTAGCTCTTTGGCGCGCGGAGGACGGACCTCCCCGGAGCCTCCCGGCTATAGGATTATTAAGATAACTCAGCTTAAGGAGCCTTTGGGGTCACTTCTGTTGGCAAGCAGCAGATTACCTGTCAAATCGCATTTAGTTGATGACGTCTTGTTCCTAGTCTCTAGCTAAAACTCAGTGGATCTACCGAGGTTAAATTGAAGAGCTTCGGGCCCTAATTTTGAAAAAGCCCGATCTCGTAAGGCTCCGCTTGAGATGAATCGATCGTTAGTCTATCTCTTCCTTGCATCGCAGTTTGAGGACAACCAGCCATTTAGAATTGGCCGCCGCCGGCTGGGGGCACTGTACAGCTAAGTTACAGTAACTTACTGTACTATTTCCACTCTTTCCACCTGCCATACCCCTTACAGAATAATCCACCGATGCTAACCCCGGATTACCACAGCTCCGGAAGCTGGGGTGCCGTCTCATTCCCTTACTTAGATCAGGGTCCTATGTTCATCCTTTCTCGGCTATCACTCGGCTGAAGATCGCTCCACGACCCCATGATTTACTATTCGCGTGGCCCATTATGGAAGCAGAAACCGGTTAGTTCAGTAGAGAATCTACCGAGGCTTCAAGATATGGAGGCTTAGGCGTGAATCAGTAGACCCGGCGGTACAACGAGAGCTACAGGATCCGGGTAAAGAACTACGGGCAACGACAAAGCAAGACTTATCGAGCAAACCAGATAGGTCTCGGAATAGATCTCGAATCGATTAACCCGGTGAGGCAGCTGATCAGGGGTACGTGAAAGAATTCACCGATTGCCGCCTGCTTCGATTTTAATCCTGTTTCTAAGAGATAGTCATGATCTACATGTTATTATTCTTTAAAGGAATGAGCTGGGTTCCCTCGATTGCCATTCCGAGAATTTCCGTCAAAGGTATATTTCGATCGTGCTCTATACTAGATCAACCTGACCGACCTGACCAATCTGACCGACCCGACCGACCTGACCAAACTGATACCTAACCAACCTAACCAACTCAGCTGGTACTCTAATCGCACAGCTGGGCTCATTCTGTAACTCCATAAATCCTTCGTCAACTGAATTTGTAGATCAAGCGAAGACAAACCACTGCATCCCGAGATTTCGATTGCCAAAGCCATTAAATGCAATAACAGATGAATCAGTCGGCATTTTAAAGGCGGCGTTGATTAATCCAGCCCCAGCATTAAATACATGCACCGTAACACATTGGTTTATCTTACTGGTCGTCTCAATCATCCTCATCTACGATCCGAATCTCTAATCTGGAAGGTTCGATTAAGTCAGAATCAAAAGTAAAGATAGGAGGAGCGACTTCTTAAAGGGTCGACTCGGGAAACAGGGCCTACCTCGATTTGCATGCATGCTTCTAAAAATTTCTGAAAATGGATAAGCGGTTCAAAACTTTTCTCTTAGAATTTGCCTGGAAATGGATCAACGCCCACAGAATTCTCAATCTTCTATGCTAATCTAGAAATAGACAAATGCCCGTATCTTTTTAAGCCTTCAAATGGAAATTATGCGTGAAATGATGGCCGTATTCCGTGAATTAGGCAAGAGCTCGGATCAGATGTGATGAGCAACCTGTAAATATTTCATAAATAGATGTAGGCCTCCGGCAAGTCCCAACCAATACAAAAAATAACCAATAACATAGAACATAGTAATACAGCATGCAGGATGATCGCAATCATGTAGCCTGAAACAGTTCGGCTCATGCTGAGGCGTAATTATATCAAGCTGATTGATCAATTCCCGCGACTTATTCTTCCATTAACTACTACGACAGATTCTAGTATTTAATATACCAAATAAGAGCAATTTTGAATTCAACGAAAACCAAGACAACAGCCTTCTCCAGAATACGGGTCCGTCTCGGTAGTTTGAAGTGCAACATAGATAACGCTCAATCACAACCATGACGCCGTTTCTCCGTTTCTCCCTCGTCAGTCTCCGGCAGCTAGGCTGACCGACCGCTGGCTCAATAATTAGAATCCGAGTGTCTTGTAGGAGCCTAGGATTTAGGAGGGTTGTGGTCCCGGTCGTCAAAATTTCTATCAAGAATTCTGGTTGATAAAACATAGCGAAATAATCCAATATTGAAAGCAAACTAATTTGGGCTCATAATCTGTTATCACTAAAATTACCAAACATGTTAGGTGCGGGCAGGTCTGTTGCCGGAAGTTGAGATGAAACTTCAGATAGAACCATAACGTTTTTAGTAGAAACTGAAATAGAAAGTAGGAGACCTCCCAATGTATTTCGTCGGATGGGTATTTTCCAGGTATAGAGAACCGGAGCACACTCTCAAGATGTCAATTGGGTTATCCCCATTCATAGCTACACTTCTTTCATCCAGTTATATTATAGTAGCTTCTCTAATCACTCGGATTGGTGCAGATGGGCCGAAGAGACAAAGAAGACAGAGTAAAGGAAGAGTGTTGATTGTCAACGTCTAAAATGAAAGAATGTCGCGATATGCGATGTATCACGTGAAAATCGAGGAATTTAATTGCAGCCGTGCGGCGGCATGTCGTCCAGTACCCGCCGGCTGGGACGAAGCCAAAGCCAGTTGCTCGAGCGAATCAAGTAAGTGACTAGGGAGTGGTCCTACCCGAGTCTTGTTTTGTTTGGGCAGGGTTAAACAAGAGGACGAGACCCTGTCCTTCGATCGTTGCGAGTGTAATATGCTAATAATGGAGATTGCTGGAACTTGTAGTTTATGAAAAAGAAGACCGTTAACGAAGGTTAAAATCGTACGTATTCTTATTAATTGGTGTTTTTGAAAGTTAGAGCTTTGTATTTGAATCCAAGAAGAAAACTTTTCAAGAACAGAGAGCGTGAGCATTATGATTGATTGGGTCCATGTGTTTAAAGGACTTAGATCAGGGGGTGGGCAGAAACAAATGACATAAGCAAGATGACGACATATGAGCGTTCCAATATCTCTAAATCCTGGATCACTTGGGGTCTATATATCTGTTACAGTAATACTTACCGTAGTATAGCTCTAGTAGTGTAGAAGATTTATCCCGCTTTGGACCACTTTCCGACGGAATATTGTTCTTCTAGGGTATGAACTGGTACTTTTAAACCGATACCAGGCAGACAGAATATCGCCACTACACAGGAATCGCATGAGGTAGCCTCAGTTAGGGCTCGGCAGCTCGGCAGCTCTGCCTCCGGTGGCTGGGCTGTTATAAGAATACCCTTGAAGTCGTCAAGCCGACAACGGGGTCAAAAAACAAGTACTTCCTGACAGTTTTTCTGAGAAATTATAGTTTCGGTGAGAAATACTGAATATTTATTATTTAGAGGCGGATATGTGAATTTGTTTAAAGAGTTTTCCAGTGCCATGAAGCAAATGGTTTGGGTCACCAAAGGTTCAGGAGTAGTAGCATGCAGGAACCATATTATCGTCATGTAGAATTATGTAATACGGCCAGCCCAACAGTCCGGCTGAGTTTAGCTAAATGTAGCTCTGCTTAGCCGTGGGTAGAATTCCTAGGTATACCACTTTATTATTATTATTATTATTATTATTATAGTAATCTAATTAGTCATACATTCCTAAACCATATCGCTATAGATCACCACGACGAGAGTTCAGGTTGTTACAATAGGTTGTTGCAACATCATATATAACGTTAACTTACCTGTCGTTTTCAATCTCAAACTTAGAAACTCCAAAAGTATTAGACGAATCCGTAACGTTACCAATAGATTGATTTAAGCCTATATGATATCGATATCATCATGTGCATGAATAATATATTCAAGGCTCATGCTCACGTGAGCATATTACCCGGCGCTGTGGTTTCATAATCTCCCAAAATTTAAGCCGCTTTTTCCTTTTGCATGGTTGTCTTCTCTTCTTTCTTCTTCTCCCGAATCTTCTGTTCTTTTCTATTTTTTAACATCATTTTTTCTTTCGAAGTAGATTTGTCTTTTGATCTTTTTTTTATTTCAACTTGAATAAAGGATCAGTAAGATATAAATAAATTTAATCAAGATATTAAGAATATCGAGAAACAACATAGTAGTAATACAACAATACATCATATATATATAAGAAATGGCTCTTAAACGTATTAATAAGGAATTAGCTGACTTGGGAATGTAAGTAGATGAAGTTTGTGGTTTGTAATATGATGGGATGGTGGTGATATTTCAATAGTTCAAACACACGAAAGATGAATAGATGAGAGTTGAGTTGAGTTGATAGAGGGACGATTAGGATGTGATTTTATTGTAGGTTGTTTGTACAAGTGATCTGTTCTAGAATGAAACGAATGATTCAAAAAGTGATATGGTATTCAACAACATTCTTCGTATCATTTAGTCGTGTATATTACGCGATCTTACTCTCTTCGTATTCTGTGTTACACTAATCTTCTTTTTTTTGTACTAGAGACAGAGAGAACTGATTTGCTTGATTTGCTTGATTTGCTTGATTTGATACGAAGTGTGGTCGTGTCTAGATTTTCTCGTTTTCTGGGCTCTTTCTCATTTTATTTGATTTTCTATCACTTTTATAAGATTCTAACATTTTTAGGGACCCACCATCATCATGTTCAGCTGGACCTATAGGTGATGATCTTTTCCATTGGCAAGCAACTATTATGGGGCCTGCTGATAGTCCTTATGCTAATGGAGTCTTTTTCCTTTCTATTCATTTCCCTACTGATTATCCTTTTAAACCTCCAAAGGTAAATTTCACTACTAGAATTTATCATCCTAATATTAATAGTAATGGAAGTATTTGTTTGGATATTTTAAAGGATCAATGGTCACCAGCTTTAACTATTTCTAAAGTATTATTGTCTATTTGTTCTATGTTGACAGATCCTAATCCGGATGATCCTCTTGTACCTGAAATTGCTCATGTTTATAAAACAGATAGAGCTCGGTATGAAGCGATGGCCCGTGAATGGACTAGAAAGTATGCTGTTTAGAAGGAGATGGGTGTTTACATGCATTTTTTTTTCTTGACGTAAATCCGATGGCTCGTTTTTGAATCTGTCTTCTGCAACTTAATTAAGTGTTGTTGTTTTATTATTTTTTTTATTGTTATTAGGCATGGCATATTTGAGAGTGGTGTTGGTGATGAGAGTAGTAGTTGTAGTAGTAGCAGCAATAGTAGCAGTAGCACAATGAATATAGATGGATATACGAGCTAAATATCTATGAGCCAATTTAATTAAATCTTTAGAGTGCCTCCGGCTCGAGTTTTCTACCGTAGTTTTTACTCTAGAAGTCCTCGCTATCTAGATCGGACAGACTTATTTATTGATAAAACTCCTTTATAAGCATTGGGAATGCATTAACGTGAGTGCCCATCACAGTGAGATTACAAGAAACTTCCTTTATTAACATTTAATTTTTTTATGGTAAAGACGGACGTCAATATCAACACCGAAGTGAGTTGTGGCGTGGCGTCTCAGGGAACGAACGGTACGGGCCGGTGGAAACAGGATGACACTCGCACTGCTAAGTTTCCCTACCCCCCCTCCCCCACTTTTTTCCCTTTTCTCCTTTACCCCTTTACCCCTTTACCCCTTGCAAAGTTGTTAATGCTCAAACTTCCCATATGTAAAATCAATAAAATTCATAGCTTATATCGTTAACATGGTTAAATAAATATCTAATCCCACTTCTTTCTTCATGTTCGTATAATAGTTATGTAGTTGACGTAACAAATTTGGAGTAACTATTAACTTAACAGTTAATCAGTCGAGCCCCAGAATCTCCCTAACTTTGTTACCAGAGCTAGCTAGCTTAGATTAAAGTTAACTTGCTAGCTAACGTTTAATTACAAACACACACGGCTGGCTGAAACTTTATTAATGGATTCCAACGAGACCAGCGGATCTCCGGCTCACTACGCTCGAGATTCACTTCCGATAGCCATAACGAGTGCTAGGCACAAGCCGGGCCTACAGCCACCGGAGGCAATAGGCAGACTTCGGGCAGATGAAGTGATCCAGTCAACTACACCAATTGACTTACCAACAGGACGGTACGTAAGGCGGCGCGCTTTCGTTATTACCCTGCCTAAAACTTGTGTGCAGTATAGTGTACGGCTTTTGTAATACACCGTGATACACGTTGCTTCAATAAGTAGCTGGCCACCGTGTTTAAGGGAGTGCCCAGCCATCGGTACCCAGAGAATAACACTAGCTGGTCCTTTACTTGGCGCTGAAGTTTAAGGAGACCGCTGGAACCAGTGTCACCAATTTACTACACCACAACCCACTCCAATTTACCGCCTCTACGTAAACATAGACTCTGAAAAACTCCAACTGATATTTGTGAAGGGAGTTTGAGAAATAAAGTTTTGATAAGGACGGAACGACGGGATCTTATTAGCGGAATTGTAGAGAGATTGTTGTTTAAACATTTGTTTTGGATCAACATTGTCATCGTCTTTAATATCTTCATCTTCAACGTCTTCATCTTCATCTTCAACGTCTTCAACATCTTTGTCGATATCATCATCTTCACTGCCAAAGCGATATATTGCATTTATATTTTCTATTCGTTTGGTCATCTCCTGTCTACATCTTTGCTTTTAAAGAGTAGGGGTAAATTTTTTTCTGATTTCTTTTTCTCAATCGGTTTTTGTGGATTCTTTTTGGATTGTGCTTTTTTTTTTGTTGTTGTTTAATACGGTTTAACCGGCTAGCTAAAAATGTATTCTTATAATACTGGCCAACAACAACAACAACAACCTCAGCAACTTCTTCCTCAAACTACAGGAATGATAGTGGCCGGTTATCCTCCTCCTCAGCAACAACAACAATTGGCACCTCCTCACCTTTTGCCGGCTCAGACAGGTTATCAACAGCAACTGCAACAGCCATTGTCGACATACCAAACTGGTTATAATCCTCTTGCTTCTGTCCCTCCTCCTCCTCTTCAACAACAACAATCTTATTTACAAACCCAACCGACTTCTGCTGTTGGATATACTAATATTCAGCAACCACTTCAGCAAGTTCAACCTACTGGTTTTCCTGTTACTACTTCTTATGCAACAACTAATGGAATTTTTCCTACTGTTACTATTCAACAGCCTCCACCACCTCCTCCAGTTAGAACTACAAGTTCTAGCGGTTCTAATCATTCATTAAAAATTCCAAATGGTAAGTCGCAGGCACTGGAAACTTTTCCCCCCTAGTTGGGTGTACATTACTAACAATAGTCCGATTATCTTTTATCACTGCTGATGATCAGAAAAAGTTTGAACAGTTGTTTCGTGCTGCAGTTTCCCCTAAGGAACAAGCTCTATCAGGTATGTATCATATCATTCATGTTGGTCTCTGTACGATTGTATTAACTATTTTTTAGGGGATCAAGCAAGAGATATTTTGGTGAGATCAGGACTTGGACCATCAGTACTTGGAAATGTTTGGCAATTATCTGATACAAATAAAACTGGAAAATTGCTATTTCCGGAATTTGCATTGGCTATGTACTTGTGCAGTCTTGTACTGAAGGGTCAACCTATACCAAGTAAATTACCAGATAAAATTCATAACGAGGTAACAAGTTTGGTAGATATTATTTCGTTCGGGACTGACGATGAGGGATCGTCCTCTTTATCTCATCAGAGACAAAAACAGCCATCTTATGTTCCTGATTTTAGTTCTGCTGGTTCTAGTACCACCACTACATCTCAGGCGCCAACTGGGTATAGTCAGCCTCTACAACAGATTCAACAGACAGGGTTTAATCAACAACTCCAAACACAACCCACCGGATTCATCCAGAATGTACAGACTCAACCGACTGGGTATAATCAGCCTTTACAGCCTCTGCAACCAACATCTACTGGCTATAATTTGTTAAGTCTTCAATCTCAACCTACCGGATATGCTGGACTTGGACAGCAGCCTTTGCAGCAACAGCCTTTGCAACAACAGCCTTTACAACAACAGCCTTTGCAAAGCCAGGTTACTTCTGGCTATGGTATTCAACCTCAGCTGACAGCAAATACTGGATATGGCCTTGGCCAAAATGGTGGTCTTCAATCCCAGCCAACTGGGTTACAACCTCTGACGGCACAACCAACTGGTCGTCCAGGTCAATGGGGATTCATTAATACACCAGGAACAGGTCTCCCGGGAATAGAAGCTCTAAAAGATCGATTTATGCCACAACCTGGTGGTATTGCAGCTCTTGCTGGTCAAAGTTTTTCCTCTATTGAGCTTCAGGGTAATGCCAGTATTGAATGGTCTATTACTAAAGATGAAAAAAATATTTATGATAGTATCTTTAATGCATGGGATAGACAACGATTGGGATATATTGGCGGTGACGCTGCTATTGACATTTTTGGTAAAAGTGGTCTAAATCGTGAGGATTTAGAAGCGATTTGGAATTTATGTGATCCTGGAAATCGTGGCAGACTTGATAAAGATGAGTTTGCTGTTGCTATGCATCTTATTTATAGACGGTTGAATGGATACCCTTTGCCTTCTCGATTACCAGCGGAACTTATCCCTCCTTCGTCTCGCAACTTCTCGGAATCAGTATCTCAGATTAAAAGTTACTTAAAGAATGACAATAACAACTCTCTTGAACCACATCGAACTGGAAGTGGTTCAATTAGTTATCTTAAAGGAAGGTCGTTCCGAGACGGAAGTGATTCTGGCTCTGCTGGAAATGGTGGGTTCCGAAAGGATGCCACTGTATTCAAAAACAATGATGATGAATTTGGTCGATATGTTTCAAGTGCTCGCCATAGACATCGGGAAGATAGTGATTCGCCGTCACCCGTTGATTCAAGGAATAAGAAGAATAATGATGACTATAGCAGTAGCAGCTATAATGATATCAACAAAATGTCTATTAGTGAACTAAAGAACGCTGTTAAGGAAAAGAAAATTTTATTAGATGCTATTGATATTAGAGATGAAGAAGATTTCTCTGCTGTCGAAACACTTGAAAATCGTGACCGCTCAGCTATTGAAGAAGTTAAGACTCGAATTCTAAGACTTCAAAAGGAAATATCCGGTTATCCTCAAGCGGCTTTGTTGAGTTCAGGAGATATCGTTCATGAGCGTCGTCAATTACTGCGAAAATTGATTGTGCAGACTGATCTATTGCCTCAACTTACTAGTGATGTGAAGAAGATTGAAGCGGAAATTGCTGCTACTAAACTTGAGATATTCAGGAAAAACTTTGAAAACGATCATCCTGGTGCTACCATTATCGGTTCGGGAGCTAATGGTACAATTACTGAATCAGATCGCCGCAAGGCCCGATCAAGAGCTATTTTTAAGGCTCGAATGGCTGCATTGACGGGTAAGACTTCTGATGATAGTGAAGGTGATGCTTTAGAACAGTATGAACAGATGTTAGCTTCCGAAAGTGCTGTCATTAATGGTGATCGAGAAAGAAATGAAAAGATGTTTAGTGATATTGAGGACAGCGTTAGTCAGCTCAAAACTGATTTGGAGAGATCATTGCGTGAAACTTCAGATGATATTCATAGTGACCGTGAAAGACGACGGTGGGAGGATGCTATCGGTGTTGAGGACGAAGTCAAACAATTTATCTATTCTTTGCCAAGGCCAGCAGAACGGCAACCGTCACCATCAGGGGTACCAAGCAATGTGTCGTCAACTACTTCCTCGACATCGACCAACAATACTAGTAGCGCTCAAGCTCGAGGCGCTGTCCAGCATCAGAGCTCACAAGATAAAATTGCTTATATCAAAGCCGAGGCTGAAAGACGTATGAATGAACGTTTGGCAGCGTTAGGAATTACTAGAAAACCGAAATCATCTTCATCTTCGTCTGCGTTTAGTCCACCTGTCTCTGAAACGCCAACTACGACTACTGCTTCTACTCCTGTTACAGTTTCGCCTTCCCCAATTCCTGGTAGCCCTGCACCTGTTGCTAAACCACTGAAGCCACAACCTCCTCCTCCACCAACAAGGGCTCCTAGGACTCCAGCTTCAGTTCCACCTACTACTGTACTACCTGCCTCATCTCAAGGTCCTGCCGAGGCTGCTGCCGCTGAAAGTGATTCATCTGAAGATGAAGAGGAGGCCGAATTGTTGAAAGAAAAGGCTCTTCAAGAACAACGTCTAAAGCAACTTGAACAGGATGCCAAAGATCGTAAAGAAGCAGCAGAGAGACAACAGAAAGAAGCAGCAAAGAAACAACAGAAAGAAGCCGCAAAGAGATTACAAAAAGAAGAAAGACGAGCTGCACTGAAAGCGGAAATAGAGGCAGCTAAAGAGCGTGAAAGGAAGTTGCTTGAAGCTCAAGTGGAGAATGAGCCCTTTGTCACCCCTGCTGCAGCTGTTACTACTAATGGCGTTGCTCATATAGAAGTGACTCCTGTAGTTGTTGCCGCCACTTCCGCCGCCACTCTTCCTCCTTCGGTATCCACTGCCAGCAGCAGTAGCAATCCATTTTTTCGTGCTCCTGCTGCTGTTGTTGCTTCTTCCGGTGCAGTTGATGGACCTGTTCAACCTACACTTTCTTTATCTCCAGTAGCAACAACCACAACACCGAATGAGTCTGCTACTAGTCATAACCCCTTTTTGCGTCCACCTGCTGAACCCAAAGTGGAAAAAGTGGATGTTGACCTTGTTGCTGCAGCTGAACAACGTCGGAAACAGCGTGGTGAGTCAGACGACGATTGGGGTGATAAATCTAGCGACGAAGAGTCATCAGATGATGATGGTGGATTGAGAAGTCCTGCTAATCCATCACAGCTTGCTTCAATTTTGTTTGGATCTATGGGGCCTGTCCGACCTCCTTCAGCTACAGGGTCAGGTAGAATATCTGAGTTTGCGACTCCCGCTGGATCTAGCAGTGTCTCTTTAGATAATGGTACTGTTGGTGCTAGTAGTGTTAGTGTTACACTGCAAGCAGCTGTCAAGCCATCACCTACTCCGGTACCTGAGACATCAGTACCTCCGGCAGCTCCTCCTTTGCCTAGTGAATTTACTGCTGCATCTCAGGCTCCACCACCACCGCCACCCCCAGCTCCTCCTTTGCCTAACGAATTTACCGCTCCATCTCAGGCTCCACCACCACCGCCACCTCTACCAAATGAAATTCCACCACCTCCACCACCTCCACCAAATGAAATTCCACCACCTCCCCCATCACCACCCCCACCTCCACCTCCTCCAAATGGAATAGCTCCCCCTCCACCTCCACCACCTAATGGGTTTGCTCCACCGCCACCACCTTCTTCATCAGATGTTCCTGCGATTCCAGCTCCAGCTGCAATACCTAACATATCTAATTTATTGGGAGAGATACAGATGGGTAAAGCGCTTAAAAAAGTATCGAGCAGTGAACAGAGAATTGCTCAGAGTGAGCTTGGCAGAGTAATTTAGGAAAAAAAAGCGTGAATTTTGGAGTTCATTTCATTATGTAGTTAATATAATAAATAATGTTCTTTCAGGTTTAGGACGAATATAATATTTGCCTCAATTGGTTAGGTTCAGTAGACAACAATAACTGATCATAGAATTAAGGAAATGACCAGATAATTTGCTAACTGATCTCGTATTTGTTGAAAGAATATAAGATTGATTCCAACCTTTGCTCTTGAAGTCTATTTCTAACGAAATTAATTTCCAGTGTAAATGAACCTGCTGAGTGAAAGACTTCTCGATTTAGATTCGGTGGCGGAGATTTTTGTTTTAAAATCTGGAGTCACAGGCCTTGATCGTGGAGACTTCACAGCAGAATGAACCCTAAGTCGTTTTGACTCGGGCGAAGAATCTTCTTCCACAGACGATGAGCCAGTATCAGGATGCAAAATTTCTTTCTTATTCTTGTGGCGAAAAAATCTGCTTGAACTATTCTTATTATCCCTATTTGAAAGCTCATCAGACTCACTATCCGAATCTACATGGTTATTGTGTAAACGCTTCTGCGCGAGAGACGGTGATGAATAAGACGAGTCCACATTAGTAATGTTTCGAAACGGGGCACGAGTTATATTAGCAGATACAGTAGTTAATGGGCTTGATACTGTATCGGAGCTCATGACTATTGTCTTATTCCGCTGTGCATTACTGTTTACTATCTCAGACGACACCTCTAGTACTGTTGTCACAACGCTCTCTACTGGCTTCTTGATAGTGGTCGCTGGAGAAAAAAAGGAAGTTATAGTCCTATTTCCTTTCAATGGAGAGGCAGGGGACGTAGCACTTCTCCTTGCAGTAACAGCATGGAAAACCCCCCCAGTATTTTCATGGCTTCTGGGTGTAAATGTTGAAGTTTTATGAGCAAGACCATTACTTGTAAATGGAACTACAATCTCCTGCCTGCTAATAGGATCCACGACCCCTTCAGCAATTCTCCTACTTAAGAAGACATCAACCTCAGGTCCGATAAAATTGTCAAACTCAGGCTCAATTGGTTCAGTAGGGTCATTAAGCATTACAAGACGTTTCTGTTCGGGACAGTATACTCTTTGATGTTGGAAAGTCAAGCTTGCTCGCTTATACGTTTGATCAAAGTCAAGAGGAATTTTGATATTGCCTTCCATTCGAATAGCACGGATCACCTGAAAAAGTTAATAAACAAATTAAATCAAATCGCGGCCTCTGCTGGTCGTTAAACTCTTCTTGACAGGTCGAGCGGGTTTTGCCAGCCGTAAAAGGCGGTCCGCTAGGCCCATGTCGTAAGCAAAAACTAAGGAGCCTCATCATGAGTCAAACCAACTCCTCACATATTTGTCACCACTCCAGTAGCCGCAGAGGGAAACGAACTTACTCTATCGTATGCTCCATATCGTCTGATCAGGTTATAGGCCTTTATAGGACCAATATTAGGGAGTCCTGCAGAATAATCACATCCGGAAAAAATTGCTAAATTTCGAAGATCTTCATCTGAGAAGTCACCTAAAGCCATTTCTTTACATTTATGAAACCTATCACGACGTATTTCAATACATTTTCCTACATTATTCATCTTAGTTAAAAGACATTTAGCACCAAATACTAGCAGATCTGAGTCTTCAGAAATTATTCCTTGAATAAAACCTTTCTTCTCCAGATATACCAATTGAGCATCAGCCTCGTAAGGTGCAACAATATAGGGGATATCTCGATTTTTCAAGGTTTCAATGACCATGGCTGCCATTGTAGGACTAACATCAACAGCTTTTTGAAATTGTTCATCCGCTTGACGCAGTTTTCCCTCGCGAAGAAAAGTCAACCCTTTGATCTTAGCCTCACTGCGAGATTTTTCACGACCATCTTCAACTGATAATTTTGTTGGTAACTTATCACCGTCAAATACGACAAATGGCTTTACTTTATTTTGTAATAGTAATTGAATTCTTCTATCAAAAGATTCAACAAACTTAGTAGTAGGTTCTCCTAATGCCAATTCTCGAGCGCTAGTAATTACACTCTTATGAAGCCAGGAATATCCATCGATTCCAATATATAGATCCTCGTATAAATCAATAGAAGTTTCCACACCAATTGATTTCAGAATTTTAAGTAATCCTAGTATATAGTTAGTATCCGATGAATCTATTGGAGTAATGCTCAAATTGTCCACTATTATCATTAGCAGGGGGGATGATTCTTCCATTACAAGTAGCTCAGTCTGTTGTTCAGATCTATCAGTCAACGCTCGACGTGCTTCGCCGAGATCGGATAAATGGTTGACTAAATTCACCTGTACTAATGATATTCATACTGAACTTCAATTAAGGGATTGAGATATACATCCGACGACAAAACAACATACCGGTTACACCCATTTTTAAAAGTGGCTTCACCAAATTTAGTTTTATTTGTTGTGACCGCAAAGAGAGAGAGAGAGAGCTCAAGGAAAGGAGAGAGTGAGGCAGAGTCGGAGACAAGAGTCGGAGAAGAAAGAGATGATCTACTGTACTACAGTACAACGATTTGTTTCGGTCCGCTCTGCCTCGCGTGAACCCGGAGACGCGGCTGTTGGCTTAACGCGCGTAGCTCGTGTTTAAAATGATCGACAGGGTCTTGCGGAGATCTTGCCCGTTCGGATCATATTCGTCATCATTACGTTACTACTTCTGATGTCTCGTACCTAGCTCAAAAGATAAAACTTCCTTTGGTTGTTAGGGCTCGGCACGTATTCACGATATGCACGAATAATAGTCACCTGACTCGATGATTGGCGCGATGTTAGCGTTTGCTGCTAACTAGCTGACTTACTGTACCGTACTGTGGAATATACTTCACATTAATAATAATATTATGTACAATGTTGTATATAACTTACCTAACTTACTGTAAGTTAACTCTTAAGTTAGCTTAACGTTATAACGTTAAGCTCTAATAACCTGGGTAACTTGTTATTGACGGCAAAGTACGGGCGCAGTTGTTAACAATAACAACGCATGAGGCCCAGTTTCACTGATTTGACGATCTATTTGGATACATGGACCACAAGCCAAACTCAATGCTGTCAATCATATTATCCCATTCCGCTCATTGTAGAACAGTTGTGTCTCATAATAGGGAGGAGTGCTGCCAGAATGTTCGATTTTTGCTACAAGGACAGAAGTAATTTTATTGTCATAGATTCATCGAGGAGGCGTCGACTGTCTCTATACGGGTATAATGTAATGGATCTCTTGAATACTGGCCAAAAGATTCGTTAGGGTTACTCGCTTTATTCCCGCTGGAATCTGTAACTCTGCCACTTCCTAGTGATGAGTCTCCTATCAATTTCCTTTTTCAGAAGTTCCACAATAGCTAGGCTGGCGTCAAAATGTTGAACTGTGACCATTTTTATCAACACAAACTTAGTAGTTTATCAAAACTGAATCTAATTATTTCTTTCGGATTTTTCAATCTTTTGGAAAAACCGATTCACGTTTATATTAGTAACAAGAATGTATTAAATAAATTTTCTCGATCCTTTCCACAAGGTCGTGTAGGAATATCTTCTCCAAGCAGCATCTTTTTGATAAATGGCGGAAAGGGTTGGTTGATCCCTGTCAAAACAATGAATATGAAAAAAAACTGGCGAAATCTAATCAAGTTAATAATATTGAAGTTATTAACTTATTAAGGGCTAGCCGCTAGTATAACGAATAGTAGCCTTTGCGGCCTCAAGTCGACGAAGTCGACGAAGTCGTTAATTTGCTGGGTCGGAATTTAAACTAATCAATAACGCATTGCGACCATGGATCAGACGCAGAAATTACTGCAGGCAGTTGCAGGCAGGTAGCTAATGTACTGATCGGCAGCAGCATGCATCAACGTACTACGCCGGGACCGAAACTTTTTATATTTTACGTTACCGTAACGTATTGGTGAAGTGACTTTTGTGAATTAGCCTATCAATTATATAGAGCTATAGAAAGCTATTAGATAGATCGGATAGTACTCTTCTCAAGATAACCGTTTGATTAACTTAACATGGTACAAAATAACCTACATGTCGATTGTTATCTCTGCCAGATTCTCATCGGTGCGTAATAGTGAAATATATACAGAATGTTTCCCCTCTTATTTTGCTGTTTCCAGTCTTCCTTCTTTTCCCTTTAACCATATTTTATTCTATTGACTTTGGCTCTGCAGCTATTCTGATATCTATCTATCTCTATTATTACTCTCTCTATCTTTTATTTCTTGCTCTGTTTAATTTTTACTAACCTTTGGTTTATATACCAGCTCCAAATAATCGAGACCCCAAACCTTGTAAACTTCCGACAAGTTGTTATATCATTCTACTTTAACAAGATTGCTATTGACCTAGCAAAAGAGCTGAAATATGATCAAAAATCTGATGAAAAGCTTGTTGATTACGCAAGCAATCTACCCGATGACCATCGAATCAGATAGTTTTATGAAGCTACATTAAGAGCCCATTGCTCGCTCAGCCTCTATCGGAGTCCATGCATATCACTGATATCGAGACACTATAGCTGACTTTAAGGATATTTTGGATACTGATAACGTTACACATCCAATTATAACCGGAACTATGTCACAGTCTATGTGTGTAAGTCGTAATCTACGACTCGCCCAAAGTAATGCTACAGATAGTGAGAGAAAGCCTTCTGGTTAATCTCCTGTTTTAATTTCAAATCACCATCCAAATTATTATATTTTATCATATAAATTAATTTATAACCGAAATTAACTTTGAGCTTGCGCGCACAATGCGCAGCATCACGTGACTATCACCTGATACGTCGCCGATCGCTCGCGCGCTTCATTATCCCACGTCACCACCATCCAGTCTCCAGATTCTAACAGCATATCATTATAGAACGTCTGGAATTGAATTGGTTTGATATTCTTTCCAGCGACTTTGTATAATAAAAGTTTTGGTTTAAGTTTGTTGTTTTTTCTTTTTTTTTTGATCTTTATATATATATATGAGTGGTAGTGAAGAGAGGTTGTGAATACTATGGATTCTAGATACAATTCTTCAGAAAATTATATCACTCGGGGTGGTGGAGCTGGTGATGGAGCTGGTGATGGAGCTGGTGATGGAGCTGGTGGTAATCTGGGCAATGGCATTAATCCAGGTCTTGATAGTGGTAATGGCGGCATGATAGATTCTACGATTCATGGTCTAAGAAGTTTGTCGCTAGAAGAACAACAACAGCAATACCAAGAGCAACTACAACAATACCGAGATCAACAGCAACTGTCACCTCAACCTCATAAAAAGAAACATGCTCATGCTTATTATGATCTATATTCAGCATCTGGTAATGGTATGGATTGGCGACAACAGCAACAGCAGCAGCAGCAACAACAACAAACACAGCAGGAATATGGGATCTCAGCAACACAGAATGGTGGCGGAATTCAACCCGGTTATGGAGGATCTACTGGAAGTTATATTGGTAATGGTGGAAGACCATTTTCTTCACCCGTTATTTCTACTGATGAGTATGCTGTTAATGATGTTGGTGCAGGTATTGGTGCAGGTATTGGTGCAGGTATTGGTGCAGGTATTGGTGCTGGTGCTGATGCTGATGCTGGAGTTGGCGGTGCCGCTTATGATACTATCAGTAACCGCAAAAATGGGAAATCAATACGATCCTATAAAGATGTCGATTCGGTACCATCTGTTGTTGATGATCGTGCTTATGCTCAACAAGTTTTAGGACCTCATCCTATTTTTAAAACTTTTGAAAATGCTTCTCCTCCTCCCGCTGCTACTGATTATGAAATCTTAGATCAAGGTATCTCCGGTCCTAATTTTGCAAGACTTACAATGTATAATGTACCAGCCACTGAACAATTAAGAGCATCTACTAAATTGCCCTTAGGAATGCTAATAACGCCATTTGCTTATTCATCATCATCATCAGGACTTTCTGTTCCAATTGCCGACTTTACATCTATTGAGCCCCCTCGCTGTAGAAGATGTCGAGCTTATATTAATCCTTCTATGATGTTTTCTGAAGGTGGCACGAAATTTATTTGTAATATGTGTCAATTTGCAAATCAAGTTAGTGTTGATTATTTCCAACCCACTGATGCATCCAATTCAAATCGAAGAATTGATTGGCAATCTCGACCGGAATTGGCGTTTGGTACTTATGATATAACTGTTCCAGAGGAATATTGGAAACATGAACATGTTAAACCATCTCCATTAAATCATTTATTTCTTATTGATGTTACTATGGAATCTGTTAAAAAGGATCTACCAAAACTTGCTGCTGAAGGAATTCGAACACTATTATATGGTAGTAGAAAAATAGACTCTGCATTAGGGAATGGCGATGGGAATGAAAATGACAATGATAATGAGGAAGATAGTAACGATAATCGTGGTTCATTCCCTCCAGGTGCTAAGATTGGTATAGCTACTTTCGATAAAGCAATTCATTTCTATAATTTAAAAGCTGATCTTGAACAACCTCAAATGATTGTAATGAATGATATATCTGATGGCTTTGTACCACTTGAAGAAGGACTTTTTGTTGACCCTTTGGAATCACAAGTTGTAATTGAACAGTTACTTGATCGTATAGATTTATTGTTTGCTGAAAATTCAAATGCTGAGCCAGCATTTGGTGCTTCTCTTGAAGTAGCATTTCAAGCTTTAGAAAAAACTGGCGGAAAAGTATCAGCAATTTTAAGTACTTTACCTACTTGGGGACCTGGACATTTATATTTCCGGGAAAGTTCTCAACGTAATCTAGAAACTGAAAAAGATCTTTATAAACCAACTTCTCAATATTATGTAAATTGGGGAAAAAAATATGCTCAAGCAGGTGTTGGATTAGATTTATTCGTATTTCCCAGCTCATATATTGATTTAGCCAATACTGGCGAAGTTTCTAGACAATCTGGTGGTCATATTCATTATTATCCACATTTTGTACCACATCGTGATGGCAAAAGATTTATTGCTGAATTAGTTCGTGCAGGATCTCGTGAAGTTGGTACTCAAGCACAATTAAAAGTACGCTGTTCTAATGGACTTCAAATTGCTGCTTATTATGGAAATATGTTTCATGAAGAAATTATCGATGAGCCTGCTTTTGGTACTGTTGATTCAAGTACTACCATTGGTGTTCTTTTCACTTATGATGGGAAACTAGATACAAAATTGGATGCTCATTTTCAAGCTGCTTTGCTTTATACTTCAAGTGATGGCCAACGAAGAGTAAGAGTAACAAACATACTTACTGGTGTGACTGAACAATTTAAACCAGTAACAAATTTTCTTGATATCGATACCTGTATGGGGATTATTTCTAGGGAACTTATTACTCGAGTAGGTCAAAAGCCTCTTAAAGAAATTAGATTGGGTCTGCAGGAAAGAATAATTCAAGTGTTTGCCCAATATCGTAAGAACGCTGGATCAAGTTTACCTCCCACTTTATTAATAATGCCTATAGCATTACGAGGATTCATTATTAATTGTTTATCATTACAAAAGTCTCGTGGTTTAAGAGATAGCAGCCAAGTATCTAGTGATGCTAGAGTTAATGCCATCAACAATATCAATACTATGGATGCTGATGAATTATCATTATATCTATATCCTCGAATCGTTGGATTACATAACCTAAGTCCTGAAGATTGTACATATGGGGGCGACGGTTCGACTTTTATCATGCCAGTAAATGTCAAGGCGAGTTTTATTTCAATTGAAGAAGGGGGTGTTTATTTGATTTATAATGGTCAAATTTTGTTGATTTGGATCCATCAACAGGTTTCTCCTTTACTTTTACAAGATTTATTTGGAGTTCAACTATTACAAGATATTGATCCATATTTGAATGAACTTCCTGATATTGATACTGATGTATCAAAACAGACTCGAGCTTTAATTGATTATTATGCTCGGCGGCAATCCAGGGTCAATGTTTTGGCTATTCAACTTGCTCGACAAGGACTTGATGGTGCAGAACATGAGGTTGCCTCGATGATGGTGGAAGATCGTATATTTGATAGCCAGAGGTATTCTGATTATGTTACTTTTATTCACCGGCAGACAAAACTTCTATCTGAAAAGGGCAGTGAATGAGAAAACACCAAATGACTAAGCAGAATTCAATAGTTCTGATGATTTATTAAAATTATAAATATATATATATATATATATTTATCTTTAGCATACTATACTTATGCCATTAATCTCTTTCACTTATTCAGCAGTTATGCCTCCGGCTTACCTTAACTCTTGCTTCGCTCAAGAATTCGACCTTCAGTAATGATATCTTAGATGACTAAGGTCTGGAGCGTGCCGAGAGCTGGGGGTATGGGGGCTGCGGGGTCTGAGGCAGAAGAATCCAGATGACGTGGATCAGGAGTGAAACACACAGTTAATTTGCTGAAAATCCTATTGTTTAGAACTACCATTTTCTTTCCACGTGCCAATGCCATCTCTATAACTTTCAAGGATCGAGTTTTTCAGGGGATTCTTTCAGCCCTTCCGATATCCATTCTTCTGCAGCACTGGCTGCTATAATTACTCTTTCTTCTCCAATTTGGAACAATAGCCACTTTGTTACATATATATTCTTGATGTTACATATATATTCTTGATGAGAGAGTTGTTTAGTTACCAGCCATAAGTTATCTCTGGTAGTTTTATGGTACCACCATGTGGAGTGCTTGAATTAGATCCAGGATGATTCCGTTTAAACATACATAACGAGTATAAGCAGATATCCAAAGATAATGATATAAGTTAACATGAAGTTAAGCCAAAAGTAACCTTTAAAGCTCTTCAGAGGCACGCAGGGGTGATTCTGTATGAGATGAGAATCAGTACCGAACGAATGATGTTCTTATTTTTTTATTCGTCCATACTAACATAGATCCAGTCTACATATCTATATTTACATTCTAATATATTACTTCCATAATTCATCAAGTAGATCACGCAAAGAGGCTTTTGTGCGATAAAATTCTCTAGTTCATCTTTGGGAAGATTAGAGACCAGATCTTGAAAGAATCGGCGCTTTGTGATGAGCTTATTAACCCCTTGTAACATTTTGTTGAAAATCAACCCATGCTGGTCTCTGTATTTCTAATATTTCTTCTCTATCAATCAGTCCGGCTTCAGTTCTTTCCAGTTACTTGTTCTTTAGATCTAACTTTTTGACCTCTTCATCATATTCCTTGTTATTTCTAGATTTTAATTCTTGCTCTTTAGATCTAACTTTTTGACCTCTTCATCATACTCCTTGTTCTTTCTAGATTTTAATTCTTGCACGTCATACTCATTTCTGAACTGTTTTCTTCTCAACTACTTGATTTCATCCTCCTTTCTTGATAGATTGCTCCTCAAAACCCATCTGTCTGTCATTATCAATTCAAAGTACTCGTGAATGTCGTCCGGCGCGTTTATTTTCATTAACTATTAAAGTGTTCTACGCTCGTCAGTGGCCAACTTATCCACTATACCGCGATATGACAAAAGTTCGTCTTAAAAAGGCACCGAAGGTGTTGTTTCTACCACATTCCTTGTGACAGGAGAAGAGGATATGCCTACCGTAGGAGGTGATGAATCCGGGACATCTGAATCCCTCCAACTCATACCAGAGGCACGAGGATGGTTCAGTAGGGGTATCTTCGTTTATCTTATTTACCTCAATTCCATCGTCAAAATCACTCATTTCCGTGGACTCACTTCTTTCGTTACACGAATTTGAGGTGTTTCAAATTCTTCAGGGATTATTACATTGAACAGTCTACTCAGAGAATACAAGCGTAGTGAGGCCCTGTCATGACCGATTAAAAATAGCTTCTCTTTAACACCAGGAGTTGATTCCAACCGCTTGTAGTTGAAAGGTTCAATCCCAGTTTCTCTGAATCCTGACAGAATATTGTCGTGAGGGTCATTACGATCTTTGTTCCTTCGAAAAATAGTTTGTCTGTGCTGAATTATTAACAGTTAATCTTCTTTAGTCAAAACACGTTAAAGGTGAAAATATGGCCTCATCAAGAGGCTGGAGCATCCAGGATGTATGAGGTGATAGTCTCACACCCACAATATTATTATCTTTCATATATCTTGAGAACTCATAAGTCAAGTACCTATCGTGTCCATCGAAGAGAAAGAATCTCGTTTTCAGCTGACCGTTCTTCATTGTATGAGGTTCGGTTAAAGGCTCTTTCAAGTATAAGAGAGCCATTTCATCAGATTCATCCTGATGGTGTACAGGCGTAATTAGACATGACTAGCTAGCTAGTACCGGGCGCTCGTCTCTATCTATTTAAGCTCTTATGAGACCATGCTCTGAGCGTGGAAGTCGGCTGGGGCGTAGCTCTCGTTACTCTCAAGAATACAGTCTGGCCTGAGATCGCTGCTCTTGACATATTGGGCTTAGCAAGAGCAGGGGTCGGAGACAGACGGGCGATTGCTATATTCCATCGAATCTTAGATTGGGGAATACTGTGTTTAAGTGTTAGGGCAGTTCTCATAGCGAGAGAGGTGTAGTAGACCCTCGACATCTTCTTCTGCCCTATGTCAAGTCTACTGTCTACTGTCTACATATACTATTGTATTTGTTTGAAATTGTTTCTTATTAACACCTTGTGCGAGGTTCACCACCTTTTAGCTAGTCCTGGACCGAATATGTGTTGACCGGTTAGCACCAATAGTACGTGTTGTGGACTCTAACATCTTCTTCACTACCCCTGCCCTATAGCAAGCCTATATATACTATTTGTATTTGTTTCTTATTGTTCTAGTTCTCTATCTTAGTTATGAAATACAAAAGGGATACCACCTTGTGCTATTCCCGTCAGTTGCTACTTGTCCTAGACCGAATACCCTGTCAATATAGCTAGCTGTGTTGACAGTTAGCACTACTTGTACGGGAGCTTGGATAAAAATCCAGTTTTGATTTGTTGAGGGTTGGGGTATATTTTTGAGGACTTGAAGGAGTAAATTTTCAGTATATGCCAGGCCATTCACACTTGAACTTCGACCCCTAAACGCTAAAAGTTGATTAGGCAGAGTGTATAATAACTTCTTGAAGACTGAGGTTGGCAAAAAGAAGTTTGATATACATTGATTATATCAGTTTGTATATAAGACAAAAAAGTACAGAGTACTTTGAACTAGTAAGTGAACAGTAGTGTTTGTTATTGGATTCAAGGCAAGAAGGCGGTGGTTATGATGGTCATGGTTGGGGGAAGTGAGCGATGTGAATGTGACTCTTTACTTCTTCTCGTTGATCTGATAAATGGACAGGTTCTGAAGTGATGGAATGACTAACATGGAATGATTGATCAGGCATTATCTTGTTGAAATTTGTATTTGTATATTAGGAACAAACAATGGGTAAGAAGGATTGTTGGTGGTGGTGGTGGTGATGGTGGTGATGGTGGTGATGGTGGTGGTGGTGATGGTGGTGATGGTGGTGATGGTGGTGATGGTGGTGATGGTGGTGATGGTGGTGATGGTGATGATAGTGGTGATAGTAGTGGGAGTAGTGGTGGTCTCAATTATGAGTAAGATTATAAACTAACTTGCATTTCTAGCTAATTTTGCCAGTTATCTTAAGGTATGTGAATTATGACTATAGTCTTACCGAAACTTTTGGTTGACTTTGTCTTTGAATGTGAAGCGAAAATATAGCCGTCTATGACTGGATGTTGTGTTGCCAATCGAGACTGATCTGGATCCCTCGATTGAGACTATGCCTCTCTAATGATTCGATTGACTGAAGCTACCATTTGACTGGGATTGAATGTGAGCATTCAACCCAGAAAATAAGAAGCAGCTATTACCGAATTGGTCAGTAGCTGGTCAGTAGCTGGTCAGTAGCTGGTCAGTAGCTGGTCATTACCTCCTGGCGCCTCCCAAGACTTCCTGGCGTCTCTACCTTCTCCGCCCTCTCTACCCCAACCTCCCAGCACATTTGAAAATCTGGTTGATTCCGACATATCTTGCTATCCTGTCCTCCAACTTAAAGTCAAATCTGATTCCCACCATTCACTTGTCCCTATTCTATCTCCTTCTCTTTCTTCTCTTCGGTCCTAAACTTGGACCTAACCCATTCCACTCTTACATGCACAACACGCGCGCCAATTCCGCGGCGTTCTGGCGGCTTAGTTTTATATATCCCTTGCCCTGCTCGCTTGCCTGGCCTTAGCTTCGATCGCCTCATATATACCCTGCCTCACTCACCCACAACCCTGCCAAATGTTGTCCCAAAAAATGTGATCACCAGCTTCTATCGGGCGTAATCAAAGGAAATGGTTCGCGCTGTCAATTGTTTCTTCTTACATACGACTATTTGTGTGTAAGATTTTATTTAATCAGCAAAATTAACGACGACGACGACAAGAAGTAACTGTTTATAGCAGTAGTAGTGGTTTGGTAGTGTTGTGAGTGAGTGCGTGGAGTGCGTTAAGAGAGAGAAGACGAAAGAAAGAAAGTTGTTGTTTTAATTGACAAGAGAAAACAAGTTTTTTAAAGACCCCAACAATTCTTTTCTTTTGTTTTTGTAAACGAGAAAAGATAAAATAGTGAGTGAGAGGACTTTAAAAAGGTATATTTAAAACTAGGTCTTTGCGGGAGAATGGAATTGGTAGAGAGGAGGAGGAGGAGTTGCTGATTGATTATTGATGATTAAGAGGGAGGAGAGACGGTGTTTTGTTTCTATTTCGGAGATAATAATTCAATCAATTGTATTCAATCAATTGTATTCAATCAATTGTATTCAATCAATTATATTCAATCAATTGTATTCAATCAGTTATATTCAATCAATTGTATTCAATCAATTGTATTCAATCAATTGTATTCAATCAATTGTATTCAATCAATTGTATTCAATCAATTTTTATTTGTTTGGTTTGTTTGGTTTGGTTTGTTTGGTTGGTTTATTGAGTTAATACTAGTTATTGATGGTATAATTGATGATATATGTTAGAGTTTTATTAGGAAAGGGTGGCGAGGTTTCGTTTCATTTTTTTATTCTAACTTCTTTTAGCCCTCTAGATCAAGATCCCCCGGTAGAGATAGATCTCGTTCAAGATCTCCTCGTCGTAATCGTTCAGCATCTCCATCAGGAAGAGACCGTACTAATTTCGCTGCAAGAATCGACTCTGGTGGTGGTTCTCGTTATAATAACGGAACTTTTAATAACAACAGATATCGTGAAGGACGTGATTTTAACGGACGTCGTGATCAACAATCTAGTTATAGGCCATCATATCGTAGAATGACTGATTTTAATAATTCATCCGGTTCTCAAGACCGTCGTGTCTATATAGGCAATTTATCATATGATGTTAAATGGCAACAACTTAAAGATTTCATGAAACAAGCAGGTGATGTTCTTCATGCTGATGTGCTTCTTCAACCCAATGGACGTTCTAAAGGATGCGGTATTGTTGAATATGCTACAGCTGAAGAAGCTCAACGAGCTCTTGATACTCTTAATAATCAAGAATTAAATGGAAGATTAGTATTTGTTCGTGAAGATCGTGAAACTGGTTTCAGATCTGGTGGTGGACCTGGTGGACCTGGTGGACCTGGTGGACCTGGTGGGCCTGGTGGGCCTGGTGGTCCTCCTATTCGTAATGGTGGAGGTGGTGGAGGTTCAGGACTTCCTCCTGCTCAACCTGGTACTCAATTATTTGTTTCTAATTTGCCTTATTCTGTCGGATGGCAAGATCTTAAAGATTTATTCCGAAATGTCGGTAATGTTCTTCGTGCTGATGTTCAACAGAATTATGCTGGTAGATCTAAGGGAACTGGTATAGTTTTATTTGATTCTCCTGAAGCTGCTCAAGCTGCGATTCAACAATATAATGGTTATGATTGGAACGGTCGAAATATAGAAGTTCGTGAAGATAAGTTTGCTGGATATTCAAGAGGTGGTGGCCCTGGTGGTTCTGGTGGCGCTCCTCCATTTAGAGGATCTGGAGGTGTATCTGGTCCTACTGGTCCTCGTAGTGCTGGTCCTAGTTCTGTTGCTCCTAATCCGTTTACTGATGGTGCTAAAGGTCAAGGTGAACCGGGTAGTACCATTTATGTTGGAAATTTACCTTGGTCAACTACAAATGAAGATTTATTAGAATTATTTGAAACAATTGGTAAAGTTGAGAAGGCAGAAATTCAAATTTTACCAAATGGTAGATCTGCTGGTTCAGGAGTTGTTCAATTTGATTCTATTGATACTGCTCAATTGGCTATTGGAAAACTTTCCGGTTATAATTATGGTAATCGTGATTTGAGTATTTCATTTGTCAATTATGTTCATTAAAGGAAAGAGTATATGCCCGGAAAATGTTGAGGCTCTGCTTAGACTTATACCGGAGGAAGAGAGAAAAAATTGATTATGTTGAATTGATTTGGAATTTATCTGTTGAGAATTTCCTTTTCTGTTATTTTGTTTTATAAGATTGTTATTGTTGTTATCATAGTCGTATCATGGCTAATTTTTATTTTTATTTGTTTGCGATATTATTTTTTCTTCTATTATTATTATTTTCCCGTTTACGTATTTTTTATTTATCCCACATATGGAAGAGTGTGAAAATTCATGTGAATGAATGATAGAAAAATGAGTAGGAGATTTTGGTTAAATGATACAATGGCGTCTGCGTAATTGTACTTTTTATTAATATTTGTTTCAATATGACTAGCATTGTTAGTTTCACTAACACTCCCTAACAACTTGTACACGTTGCTCCCAGACCGCTATTTGAGCTGTTCAACTTATTCTAAAGGCCAGATCTCCCATGAGTCCTATCACATTTGAAAATTAAACTTCGTTAGTTACGACATGTCTTGTTCTCAAAGTCCTTTCATTGCTTTCAACTTAACGTAATAACTCATTAATTTGGACCCATTCGGTCGAGTCTATCCATAGCTTCTACGCTGCACACATAGTTAGTTGGGCGAGCGAGAGTCAGTGCTCCGTATCAGTATAAAATTACAAATGCATTTATTGTCATTACTTTAAAAAAGGTTATATTGGGGGAAGAGGATTTCGACATACAGGACATTGTAGTCGTGTACGCATCCATTGTTCCATACATTCAGTATGGAAAATATGCCTACAAGGAGTAACCATGTATCTTCGTCTAGCAAGCATATTAGCCGCTGTTAAAGGAGCATGAACATGATCCTGCGGAAATATAACAAGTTCAACTGAATTCATACAAATAGCACAATCCATAGAAGCTTGTCTATTATGATTATGATTATGAAGAAGAGAATCAGTGGATTTGACTGATGAATCAGAAGAATCTTCTGTGGTAATAGTGCTGTTTTTGATATTCTCCTGGTTCAAGGCAACTGGATTAAGTTGAGAATCAGTTTGAAAATTGAACCCAGCTTCTAAATCTTCCTCTGTAATAATTGGATGATAGTCATATAAAGCAGGAAGAAATCCTGATGGTAAAAAGAATCGCGGTCCAAATATTGACTGGGCTATAAGAATCAATATTTGTGTCCATAACCATCCTACAACAATAAATGCTAACGTCGGGTCATAATGATGGTTGACAACATTATTCGCATCAAGACAAAGATAAAGAACAGGGATGGCTCGGATTATACTTGTTGCTATAATATATCTCCAAAGAAAAGATTTCCGTGACCCTCTTGTAACATTTCTATAAATCTGAGGAACCCAGAATGAAAACAAAATAACAACACTGAAATATTCATAAGCATTTCGTAATGAAGATGGCCATGATGATGTGGTTAATGAAATAATAACAAATCCAAGCATTGTGAAATAGAATCTTGAATAAATAACCCCTACAATTTGCCTTTCATCTTGTTCAACAATTGGTTGAACAGATTGTCTTGTAGGGGGGGGAGGAGTATTAGTAATAGGAAGGAGAGGACTATTACTATTATTATCCGACGACGAATTAGTTGCCCCTACAGCAGTAGCCACAGGCGTGACGCTACCAATTGTTCCGTCAGATCTAGCAACAAATCTAGCTACTTCTCCATTGCCACTATTACTAGTTGCCTCCCTTGCTCTAGCATCAGCTATCGCTTCTAACATTTGTGATTTATAGATTAACACCATATATCTAATCTCAAATAATGATGTTAAAGCAAATGAAATAAATGCTACTGCCATAAACGGAAGAGCAATAGGATCTAAGAAAGTAGATACTAATGCTACTAAACAGATAGCTCCATCTAATATAGCCATTAATCCTATTGTATAAAAACTAACTCTAGATATTGTAGAAGGTGTACTTGTATCTTTCATTTGTAAAGCTGTGAATAGTGTTTGTGACAATAATAAAATGATTCCACCCATTACAGTTCTACGAATACGAATGAAAAATAGTTCTCGTTTTTCACCTTCAGCATCATTTACAGTCATTGCTAATCCACAATCTGGTGAATAAAGTAATGCTGAAAGTTTTAATTTAGGTACTTCAGCATGAGGTCGACCTAGTGGATTCTCTAGTTCATCTTCTACATCTCTCAATTCATCTTTAGATAATCCTGAAGAATGAACATGACCATAAATAATATATTCACATCTTTCAGCAGCCAATTCAGCTTCTTCCATTATTCCGTAATAAGGATCATCAACTTTACGACTAAGAGAACGATTTAAATGTCTAATCATAAGTTGTTTTGAATCATTAAATGCAAAATCATCAAATAGAAAATGGGGTAACGCATAACTTCCTGCAAATTTAAGAGAAGAAGTTGATACTAAAAAATTTCCAGTTTGTTTAATTCGAATACCTTTTAATCTAATATCATTCGAATTGTCTTCATCATCATCTACCATAGTAATATCCATAGTTAATAAAGATACAGTAGAGTTAGATAGTTTCTTTTTTCCAAAAACCATTTCTTTCATTGAAATTTTCAATTTCCCAGAATCTTCAGTTCGATTTCCGGGCTTAATAGGCATTCCGTTTACAAAATAGAGATTTCCATCCATTGGAGGTCCAGATATAGGTCTTCCATAAATATCATAACTACCACTCCATTGATCTGTAATACTATCATTACTGTGACCATGACCACCACCATTCAATCCCGGAATAGGCATTTCAATATGGACTAAATTAACATCTTTGATCCGTTTCCATTCTCCTCGAAGACTCGCAGATATATTTGAGAAATAAGTAAGTCGTGGAGAATTATCGTTGTCGTCAATATGATTCTCTAATTCAGTCTGTGAAGAAGACCAAGCCAATTCATTAAGATATCTTGACTCTAGTTCTTGTTCATCTGTATGTTGTATAGGTAGGTACTGTTCGTGTGGTGTATGCTGTTCGTGTGGATTATGCTGTTCGTGTGGTGTATGTTGTTCGTGTGGTATATGCTGATCGTGTGGTGTATGCTGTTCATGTTGTTCATGCTGTTCATGTGGTATGTCCTGTTCATGTTGTATGTCCTGTTCATGTGGTTTGTGTTGTTCATGTTGTTCATGTTGTTCATGTTGTTCATGTTGTTCATGTTGTTCATGTTGTTCATGTTGTTCATGTTGTTCATGTTGTTCATGTTGTTCATGTTGTTCATGTTGTTCATGTTGTTCATGTTGTTCATGTTGTTCATGTTGTTCATGTTGTTCATGTTGTTCATGTTGTTCATGTTGTTCATGTTGTTCAT
>JAJMIF010000096.1:0-79520 GCA_030583505.1 Sugiyamaella castrensis
TATGTAATCACGATCAACATACTTATGTAATCACGATCAACATACTTATGTAATCACGATCAACATACTTATGTAATCACGATCAACATACTTATGTAATCACGATCAACATACTTATGTAATCACGATCAACATACTTATGTAATCACGATCAACATACTTATGTAATCACGATCAACATACTTATGTAATCACGATCGATCAACTTATGTAATCATGATCGAACAACTTATGTAATCATAACCAATCCACTTATGTAATCATTAAATACGAGTCAAGGAGTTTTAAACAGTGAGAAAGTCTTATTCATAAGAAATTTAGGTGCGTACTTAGGGACATATAGCTCATATAAAGACTATAAATATGACAATCAATCAATCAAAGTCAACTAGATTTAGACCTGGTCTGAACCTCGAGGCGTCGGCGATCGAGTTCTAGGCCTGGATCGAATGGCAGAGCAATACCGATACGGGTTTAACCTTCGAACTAAGCGACCCTAGGGTCCAGCGCATAGCCTCAGCCGCCGGAACCAATACTTTGGGGTGTCTAGAATTCCAGAAACAAAGTTATTGGGGTAGGGTGGGGGTCGGTCTCTATAGGCTCAAGTGAAGGAAGTGACCAGAAAGCAAAAGGAGGAACTCAGGAGCGTAGCGTGGTAGTCAAGCCAAGACGATTTATAAGTAGAATCTTTTAGACTTTTATCATAAAGCCAAGACGATTTATAAGTAGAATCTTTTAGACTTTTATCATCAAAAAAATTTATTTTTATATATCATAAGTGTCATAACAATATTTCATGTATGGGATATAAAATACAGCAGAGAGTCATAAATATTTCAACATGTAATAACCAAACGTAGCGATAGGGATCGAAATTCGTTCTAAAACCAAGTCATCTCTACAGGACGAACAATAGTGTTAGAAGGGAAATTATTTGCGTGACTTTTATCTCCGTTCCCGACAATAATATCCACTGATGAAGAAGATATCATGTCATCTTCTTCTTCTTGTACATCGTTAAGATCGGATTTACTATTCTGAATTCTCAAATGTTGAATTGGAATAGCCAATGGATCAGGCAATCGATTAGTAGTAGCAGAATTAGCAGTAGTAGTGGATGTGGCTAATAAAGGTGAAGGTAAAAGAACTGATCTACGGATACCATTTTCATTATTATTATGCAGGAAAGAAGAAGCACCACTGCCACTGGATGAAGATGGTGAATTAGAACTATTCATCATATATCCTTGCCAAAAAGACTCTTGAGAAACAAGCGAACCTTGCAATTTTCGAGAACTATTACTTCCTCTAGCATTGGAAGATGGCGTGGATCCTCCAGTCTGAGATCTTAATCCTTCATTAATAATATCACTAGTATTATTTAGTAACCAACTTTGCTGTTCAACAAATTCAGAACTAGGAGTTCCCCAAGAACCAAATGAATCAGTAGAGACTTTATTATTTAATAAATGTTGTTGTTGTTGTTGTTGTTTTTGTTGATATTCTTGTTCTTCTTGTTTCAACGAATTCGGTATATCATTGTTGAATGAGAGCACTTGCTGACGAAGAGTGATAGATGGAGTCAGAATGGACTTTTCTTCAGGAGAAGGCGGAACTACTTCCGATGATGGCGTTGTAGTAGCAGTATTAATAGAAGAAACACTAGATGTTCCTTGGACAGTAGAAGATGCTGAAATTGAAGAACTATGAGAATTTTCTCTTAAATGAACTGGATGTTTTAATGGAGTTCTCTGAATAAGATCGTTACTCTGTCGTTGATAAACATCATCACTATTCTTTCTGTTGAGAGCACCATTTTTACTAGCTAAACCAGTACCAACAATATCCAAATGACTTGTATGAATAAAATTAGTTGGACTAGAGATCTGGTCTTTAGAGAATCTACCATTCTGTTTTGAAGTTGGAGAAGACGACGATGACTGAGTAGGTGGAGGAGAAACAAAGAATTTGAGAAGCCTACTACCTGATGAAGTTGTAGTTGAAGTTGTTCTGGAATGTGTATTGTTATTCCCACTACTCTTAGGAGTAATATTTATATTACGATTGGAATTATTAGTAATATTCCAACAAAGTTCAGGTGATTTACTAGACATAGCAACTGCATTTATAGGTGCACTGATTTTAAGAGTTGATATATTCCCCATATCCAAAGATCTTTTATGAGAGGTCAATCCTTTTCGAAAAGTTGAAAAACTTAAAGAACTACTTGTTTTATGTGAACTTGAACCATTGCTACTAGTAATAGCGGCGCTAGTAGACTTTGATTTCATATGATAATATTGAGTTGATAAATCAGTAGCTGATGACGGACCGGCTGAAGAATAAATAGTAGGCAATTTCTTGCCTGCTATGCTCGAAGAGGAAAAAGTTGCTACGCTGGCAGAAGCAGTTAAATATTTTTCTCCACCGCGGCGACCTTTTCTTCCAATATTATTGCTTTTACGTGTCATCACATCATCTTCATCATCTTCATCATCGAGCCAAACATCATGCATAGGGGGCAAATTCGATGAAGTTGATAACGAAATCCGAGATCCTGCTGTGGTATGTGATGAAGAAGAAGAAGTTATTGCTGTTGTTCCCCTAACTTGAGAAGCAGATTGTGAGATTGATGTTGTTGATGTAGATCTCGATATCGACGATGATCTTGATTCTGATATACTTCCTGGAGTTGATACATAAGAAGATGATGTACGTTTTAGTGAAGGAGGGGGAATTGGAGGAGCAGCAACAGAAAAATCCAGAGCACTGGAAGCAGTCTGCATTGTTTGTGAAGCAACTATTTGAGTGTAAACATTAGCTACTCCAACAGTTGATGATTTTGGAGTCATCATTATCACTGAAGAAGAAGAACTAGAAGAAGATTGTCGATTAGGAGAATCATAAATTGAAGATGCAGAAGAAGGCGTAGTAACAATATTATTTTTTATTGGTGAAGACGAAGACGAAGACGAAGATGCAGATGATAACTGTTTCCTTAGACTAGATCTTCTAACAGGAGAAGACGGAGTAGAAGATAAGCCAGTAGAAGATGCAATTGATAAATTATCATCAACTAAAGATGATGATGATGATAACGATGAAGATGCAGCACTTAAAAACATTGGAACATTTGAACTATCCAGAACTGGAGGTGAAATGGTGGATTTTTTTATAAGAATACCACCACCATTTCTATCAGAATTGTTATTTGTAAAATGATGACTACTACCAGGTATTATTGAAAAATAAGAGGCAGTATCTAAAGGGCCAATACCACCTCCACCACCATTATAACTAGTAGTCATACCTATACCACTAGTTGAAGTCGTGAATTGTGATTTAGATCTAGTATGATGAAATCGATTTTTACTATTACTATTTTCTCTAGTTGAGTTTGAGCGAGAAATTGAAATATCTTTAAGAGATTTAATACCAGCAGTTTTACGTTTTGTTTCACGCACAGACTGAGATCTAGTTATAGATGCAGAAGATGGAGTAGTTAAAAAATGTGGAGTTGATGACTGATGAGTTGTTCTAGTTGATGATGATAGTAATGACGATGCCGAAGATAACTGAAAATTTTCAGAAGTAGGTCTCTTTCGATAACGAGATTTTGATAATGATGGCGGAGAAGGTGGAGAGGGAGGAGGTGGAGGATGACGATGTTGATAAGAGGAAGAAGATGGAGAAGAGGGAGATGTTCGTGCGTAAGATACTTCCATTGTGGGAACGTTTTCTTATATATAACCGATCGATCACAATATAGCGAGGGGAAAGACAGCCCTCACAGACGTGCACCCTGTAGGATTAAATCAGAACGCCCTAAAAATAATAATTATAATAATAATAACTATCCTGGGACGTATATCCTACTAGTACCCCACCCTGTGTTCTGCCAGCAATAATAAATTTCACGGACACAAATTTCTATCCCCCTGTACAGTATAATGCAGTGAAGTACAGGAACAGTTACAGTTGAAACCAAGCACCTGTAAGTAACTGTTACTATAACAATCCTTGACAATATTATGAAACGTTAGTCTTGGATTCAACGACCGCTTATTATGTGACGTCAACTTGTCTAACCAATATCGTTAATGTGCCTCAATTGCTTTGGCAAGCTGCCTTAGCCTGCGCTTCGTCAACTTCAAGCGAGCAAGCAAGTGCCAATTATTATTAATTTTTTTTTTTAAAGCAGTCAAGCTATAAGTGATTGATAATTATTAAATGCAGGAGTTGTTCGCGTCTTATTTATGTCGTGATGCGTTAAAACCCCTGTCCTGTTAGTTAGCATAAAATGTTGATCGATTAGCTATAACACAGCTATAGTAAATAAAACAGTCTGCTAATAGTAGTAATTAATTTATTAAGTGCTCTCGTCTGCCTCGGAGCTATGCCTCAGATGCTGCATGCAAAGATTTTTGTGGGTGGATAGCTGATTAACTTTCACAGAGAGGTTAACGTACTGTACATTATAATTTAACGCTTCTATTTGTCTCCGACTCTGCCTCCGACTCTGCCTCCGGGGCGAAGCCCCCAGACACCTGGTTGCCGGCTGATTAACTGCTATTTTCACGGTTCACACGAGCTCATACACCGTGATCATAACATGTCAGTAAGTACGTCTCGGTGGGAGCCCCAGACCCTCTTCTTTTACGACGCCAGGTGCTTGCTCAGCATTTATTCTTCTTCAACTTACAGATTAACCAGTCAAGTTTGATGCTGCTTCAATGTTTTTATTGTACGAGCAAGGATATGTTCCAGGATGATATGATGACCAGCACCACTATTGATAAATTTGTAGTATTATTATTTGATCTCCGTTGAGTATACCGTGAAAGTGGGATCTAAAGTGGATCTGATCTTGAGAAATTATAAAGAGAGAGTAACGATAATTTAGGCAAAAAAAGAGTGATCGAGTGAAATGAAGTGAAGTGAAAGGAGAGCGTGTGATAGATATGTTGATCAGCAAGTATTCAAAAGATCGTGAATACTATTAAACTTAAAAATAATAGTATTTTTTTGGTAATATGAAGTCAGGGGGTGAGGTGGGGAAAGGGGGGAGGAGCGAAGGTATTACAAATAATTTTATTTTAAATCGAAAGCTTAAGAGTCCGGTCAGAGCTTAGAATCCGAGGTTAAAGAGCCAGTCCTTGCTGGATTCTATTCAATGAGAGAGAGACCAATTTTAGCACTTTCTAATTTATTATTTCAGTACGTACGTGTCGTTCTTCCAGCGATTTCAACGTATTTTATTATTATTTTATTTTGTAAGAAGGGGGTGATCCATGAAGTTTTTCGTATCGTTGATACAGGGTGGATCTTCATATTATTATATACGCTAAACGTCAAATGTAACTCCTGCCGTTATTACCCCGGTAACCAGGATGATTACTTGATATAACACATACGTTACATCATTACTTGAAATGTAAAAATCCAGGTTAAGTAAAATTTCATCTGATCTGAAACCTAGGCGGGCAGGCGAGCAAGCAGGCGCAGGCAAGCAGGCAGGCAGGCGCAGGCAGGTTAGGCAAGCTGGCAGGCCTGTGGTTATTCATTGCAGCATATATCTCGTTACTTGTTAGTCGAGTAACCCTCTTATAAAATCCTGTCAAAGAGGTCGGAGAGAGCTGCAGAGAAAGGATCTGTAAAAAAGATCCGCTGCTTTATGCACAGACCACACCTGCCACACCGTAAGTTACATATTAACACTACTTTTTTTTTCCACTTTTTTTTTCAACAATCGCGGCGCCGAAAGTTTAATGAGACATCATTGTTCCTATGTTTCATGTAGCTGCACAGCTGAACTGAATGTTAGTGTTAGGTTAACTTAACGTTAACCTGTTAACTCAACTTAACAATTATGTACTAGCTAACGGTTCATCAAAACCGTTGGGAGAAATCGCTAAAATAGGCAATCTCTCACACCAGAGCTTTAGAGATTATTGCTAAAACGGTTATAAATTAATATAACTAGAAGCTAATATGTTCATATTGAAAGGAAGATCTTTCCATATCGAATCTAAATTCTATTAAAGAAGGACATGATTTTTTTTCGGTTAAACTACTTAGGAAAAATATTCGAAGAAAAAAAAAAAAGAAAAAAAAGAAAAAAATTCAAATCGGAATAACAGTTACTTGTATTGTATGAGGAAGAAACCTACCAGTACTGTACTGTACTGTACATCGAATAATTGGTGGAACGAAACAAGATGGGGTGTGCCCTCTGGGAGATAACAACATCACTAAAAAAAAGAAAAAGAAAACTCCCGTGGTCCGTTCTTATGTTAACGTTAATTGGAAGAAACCTTTCAATGCTTTTTTCCTCTCTCGACCTCCCGCTGTTATGAGCCGCTGTGGCGAATCCCAACATGATTAAGGAGAATCTGCGTCAATTTGCAAGAACGTACTCGAAGATCTCTGGGGCCCCATCCTCTGAAACCTCAGCGAGGGTAGTCGGAGGTTCTCTCTAGAGCCGGCGGCATATATACAAGGAGGTGAGACCGTCACTTTCTAAGGGTCTCAAATTGTTAAGTAACAAGAGGGATCGATTTTTTTCGACTAGCTAAGGACAAAAGTATAAAGTCAATTGTTCAAGCAAATTAACTGTTACAATAAAGGTTACTGTAGGTAGGTTGTGGTGGGATAATTAGCTGAGTGATTGATTATCCATAAGTAAAGGGTTCAATTTAAGTCTACAGACCTTGATTAATACTAGAATGTACCGAGGCATATTTCAGAGTCTCCGTCCAGTGACTTAGACCACGTATTAGAGGATCGTTATGGATGATTCGCTTTAAGGAGTTCTAGCAAGATCTTACCTTTAGAAAAGCACCACCTCCGGATGCACATGGATTAAGACGGACTAAGTAGACGGGCACAAGTAGAAGATGGTTTATTTTAAAAAACAAAATTAACTATTATGTCAGAATATGTGTATACTTGGCTCCCCTGAAAAAAGACGACTAAAAATTATTCATCTTATTATTAAGTTGACACGTATAACAATGTAAATATCCATTTCAAAATCCAATCCTGATTCATGTCCGATGCTCGCTTAAATCTGTCATATAACGCCAGCAAAATCTGAGGCACAAGCAAAAGGAAACAGTAAGAAACAGACCTAAAATTGTGTCACTCACTTAGCATTTTGACATTGCATTGACATTCGGCATATTTTTCAGAAACATGCAGCTTCCTAACACTGGTTGTGTTTTTTTTCGAGCATTAGCCGTAAATCAAAGACTGTTACCATAGTTTCCATACAAATGAACTTTCTTTCCATTGCATCTGGCGGTTGGGGAGTAGCCTCCAGACTGCAAGTTCTAGCTTCGCTCAAGAAGTTGAATATTCTTCCTTTAGCAAGTGGAATAGTGGTTCCCGGTGGAGCGAGAGCTAGACTTCGCCGTTTGCGCAAACTCAGTTCATTGTCGGATCCAGGGGTAGTATCAATCATTTCATTTTTGCTGTTTTTCACTCCATTTCACTCCATTTCAGTCCAGTCAGCCCTGGAATATACCTTTTATTTACAATTATCCATATCCGCCATTGTTAATAGAAGATCCTGCGGAGACAATTCACTTCTTGTTTAACATTTGATGCATAAAACTCCACTTTTTCCTCGGTGTTTGGTGGGCATTGCAGACTGCTGTAATACGAAACAGATTAACTCGCATATTAAAAAAAAAGAATCTCTAGCTAACTACGGGTAGGGCTGTGGAATATATATATACCCTCAGTCGTCATCTCCAGCGTCGAAGCCTAAATGCCGTTGCTCTCGTTACGCTAGATTGACGGTTATCTCTGGCGGGCATCCGCAAAGCCCAATGCTCGAGGGTTGATAATATTATGCCTCAAGAGAGATTTAACGTCTGGAGCTAATTGTCGTGTTAAAGACCTAGCTTTTGCTAGATAGACCCGACCTCGTTGCGAGAGCTAAATGAAAACCCACAGGTGTCGTGATCCAGTTGGCGGCTGAGAGTAACAGACAGCAATTTGTACCGTATGATATGCTATATGTGTCACTTTCAACTAGGCAATCGGTCTGTCACGAACTGTTGGCATCGGAATTTTTCTAAGAAAGAGGCTCTCAACCAGATGAAGATGCTCATTAAGCTGCTTCTTACCGTTGCGAGTGCATTAGAGAGGGATAGAGATTAGCGATCAGAAGACAAACATTGCCCCGGCGAAATGGATATGTACGGCAACTACAACTATGAGCAGATCTTTTTGTTTTTGTTTTCTCCTGGAACGGAGAGACCTTGAGTCAAACTCCAAAGTTCGGTCTTCACCAGTATTAGTGGGGGAAGTTCTTCCCTTACGGGGTAGAGTAAAACTGCTTTTCTTAGGAAAGTAGCGGGTTGATTTCTTACTTCCCTCCAGCTCTCTATATCTGGCTGGCCTTCGACTATCTACCCCACCCCTGATGTACTACATGTTCATTGTTTACCACTTGTTTCAGCATCATCTTCATGATATTAGTCCGGCTCTATTCTAATCTGCCAATCTAAACAGGTCTTAGGCAACTTGTCAATCTTCTAACTAGATCGAACATTCTTTTCAAGGTACAATCGTAAGATTTGTATCCTCGCCCATCCCCCTCCCTCTTTGTACCCCGTCGACTTGGCTCTACACATATCCGTAGCTCCCGTCTCGCTTCACCTCGAGTAATACGAGCTACGGCTCTAGAATATGATATCTAACCTCTAGTGGATAATGATAATAACAATAAAATAGATATAAAATAATAATAATTAAAAACGTTAGTTATATGTTAATTGCAATTATCTACAGAGCTCCTCCACCCATTTTGCCAAATTGGAAGATATTGGCTGCATTGGTTATACCACCAGTGGAAGAACCGGCAGACGAGCCACCTCCACCAGATATAGCATTCAAAATAGCAGCAGACGCAGCAGCATTATTATTACTATTATTACCATTAATATTATTGTTGGTGATATTGTTTGCACCACTACTACCATCATCATCTAAGCCTTCTCCTAATCCAAAGAGATAATTGCGAACTTTAAAAAGATTACCATCACCAATTAATCTCTTAATTTCGAAAAAACATCCACTAGTAATAAAAGCATCATTACCTGCTTGATTTATACCCCCAGCATTATTTGAAGGCAATGGTAATCTTCTAACTTGAAAATCATCAGCAACTTCAGATAATTGTGACTTATTTGATAATTTAAAAGTTTTGGTGATACATTTAACATCCCATACGGTTGGGAAATATTTTCTTAAAGTGGATAGAAATCCTCGCTCTTCTACTGGGACTTCTTTATTTAACATGATAGAAAGAATATAACCTAAGTCATATCCACTATGAAACGTAATCCAGTTCACAGAATCATCTAATACCAAACCAGATGTTAATATTAGTTCACCAAATGCAAAAGGATCTATTCCTTCAGTTTCATGTCTAGAAAAGTCAATGCCACTTTGTCGTAATAATTCCACACCATCACTAGAACACATATCATCTTTTATATTAAATTTAAAGTTAAATTGCCAAGTACTAGCAGTACCCATAGGATGATTTCCATATTCATCAGCAAATGTTAATCCGATTTGAATTACTTGAAGGATATCTACATTTGATCTTAACGTTTGATAATGATATTCTGAAGTACTTTTGAATGTTCCAATTGGACGTGCAACTATTCCCGGAAATTTACAGTCTACTGAAATATATTTATAATGATCGACAAGATCACGAAGTACAGCCATCTGATCTTCGAGATTCCATTTCCAAACATTAATAATATTTGATTTTAGACTATTATTGGTAGTAATAAGATTCCCAGCGAAAGCAGCAGGATTTCCTTGTAGTGGGATATTTCCAGAGAGATTGTTACCCATGAGTGTAGTAGCACCACCACCTATTAATCCTGTTCCACCTAGACCAGTTCCCCCCAGACCAGTTGTTCCTCCGAGAACTCCTCCACCTCCACCTAGACCAGTTAAAACACCCATAGAATTAGGCAAAGCACCAAATCCACTTGCTGCAGCCGAGATATCTCCAACATTTGATCCAAATGCTCCAGACATACCGCCTATACCACTAATGCCACTAACTCCACCACCACCTCCAGAATTCATTAAACCATTACCTAAACCTCCTCCTATACCAAGATTTGCCATTGAGTCAGGAAGTCCACCACCAAACGCTTGTAAACCAGCAGCTGCAATTTGATTGAGGTTTTGATTTGGTTGCTGCTGTTGTTGAATCCTTGGTAACATCATACTTTGCTGCTGCTGCTGTTGTTGCTGTGACTGAATCCTTTGACCCACTTGATTCTGTTGTTGTTGTTGTTGTGGCTGTTGCTGTTGTTTCTGAATACCATTATATCCGCCACCACCGATATACTGTCCTCCAGGTTGACCAGATCCTAAGTGACCACCCTGTTGTGATTGACCCGGTTGTTGTTGACCTTGTTGTAGCATCTGCATTGGTAATAATCCACCAGGACCAGGACCAGGACCACCAGTCGATCCAGCATTCATTCGTGATTGACTGAAATTAGCTGATGTTCTCATCATAGTCAATATATTTCTTCAAAATCCTGGAATCTCTTATGATCCCAAAATCTTAAACTCTTAACTTCGTCCACCCCCCTCCGCCTCAATTAGGCACATATATAAAAATATAAATACAGGTATATTCCTTCCGATTCGAATGCCTAAATCGGCCAGGAATATTAAATAAAAATTTTCAGGATTCTTCCTCCTGTTCTATCTATTAATATTGTGTCTTCTAAAAACTATTGTCTATTGTCTATAGATCGATATCTCTTCACTCAAGTCCTGTCTTTGACGATGATGTGAAGAGAGGGGGACAATGGTCAAAAGATGAATTTTTGACACATTCATTAGCACCAGCTAGCTAGCCGTGCACAAATTGCACGTGATTAAGTGCGTTTTCACGCGCGTGATAGCGGGGGATCCAGAGGCAGGCAAAGATGGTCCCACATTGAAGCTAAACAAAGACCCAGACAACTGCCTTGACATCTTGGATGCCTTGGTCATATGGGAACAACCCCATATTTCTAATTTGAAGTAGTTTCAGTTAGACTTGTACGCATGTATCGACCATTAATGATTAATGCCTAGGACAGGACATTTGTTACTTGCTCCAGTACCTAACGTACGGCCTGGGGCAGACCTAGTGGATCGCGGGGCAGATCTAGAGATCTCGAAACGATTTGATGCGGCGTTGTTGATTTGAGCCGCATATTGTCATGTCGACGTCTTCACTTTCAGTTGTCGAAAATATTTGTGTATGGAGAGGTATTAAATAAATCAATATGAAGTTTTAAGTGTCGCGGTTTAAACCGAGATATTAGACGCGTATGTCGAATATAATGAATTGAAATATAAAAGATAAGTTAATTGTTAGTTGAAGAAAAGAAAGAAGAACTAACGATATACCGATAGTAGAATAAGCATCGTTTAACATCACAATATCGAGATAGCAGTCTTAAATTTTTGAATCGCTCCCCTGTAGAAAAAAAAGACATTTCTTCTTTCTTATCTCTCATATTCATATATAAGATAGAATGAAATGTCGAGGGGGTTATCTTTGGCAATCTGTAAATAAGTTAACGTCGAAACCTATTCCTCATTTCTATCGCATCAAGGACGTTTATGTCCCGGTTTCCCCCGAATATGAAGATTCAGGCATCTCCCGAATAGAGCAATTGGCTTATGCCAGTATTCTGCGAACTTATAGATATAGATGGAAACGTGAAAAGTTGTTGGAGCGGAAGAGTCGTGAGGAAGAAATTATACGATTTAGTGATAGTCAAGCGATCAAATCACGTTTATTAGAAGAGAATGGAGAAAGTTATAATAAGGATAAAGGAGGAGTTGGGGATATAAGTAGTAGCGGAAATAAGAATAAAACTAGAGATAGCGAAACTAGAAAAACAAATCTCATGCTGAGATTTCCATATCCTCCTAGATCGATACAAGGGATAGAATTGACCAAAACAGCTGAGACTTTAGAGAGAAGTTCTTTTTTTTCAATATTCCGAGCTAAACAACATAATCTCCATGACTTCGTATTGCTGAAAATGAAATCGAAATGGCAGAGCAGCCACGCTTTGAATGATAAAAAAGTTTCTTCAGATGCTGCGGACATATCTCTCCCTGACATATTTGGCGAAGGTGGATTTGACAAAGATATTAATGCTCCTTCTACTATCAGTCTGAGCGGATACGAACTTAAAGCATGTCTTTGGCTTTTGGGTGTCAATGATAAGGAACGTAATGTTTTTGATTATTGGTTAGAAGGAATTAAGTCATCATCTCTAACTCTCCCGATTCATAACTCGGCGAAATATATTATTGTCAATGTGCCCAAAGTCTCAGTCACAGCTGAAACTGTGTCGAAACTTGTAAAAAATGATCCTGATGAAATCGATTTAATTGCGGTTACCATATCTAATTCACTATTTGGTGGTTCTAGTGGCCTTTCTGAAGTTATTCGAAATATTGAACAACCCTGGAAAGAACATCTCAGTAATGGCCAATCTACAATAATATCTCATGTTTTGAAGGAACTTGCCGGTCAGGATCTCACTTCAGGATCTGTAGGTCCTGGAGGTCGATTAGTCCTAACTAAAAATTAAATGACCTGCAACGTGTTAAAATTCCCTTAATTGTATTTATTTATTATTTATAAAATCTTGCCAATATCAATCTTATTTGTCGTGATGATGCTTAACCGTCTCTGGCGGCTGGAGAGTAGCACCACCTTCATGTAGACGTAAGACGTTTCTCGACATAGACTATAGCTCGCTTGGCTCAGGTAGTCCCTCAAGTATTTTCTTATGAACTAAACTGACATGAACAGGTTCTTTGCTGGTATCGGGAAGTTACGACGCGAACTCTAAAGTCAGAAACAAACTCCGATCTTTATAAATAATAATCTCTTTATGAGTTTTGCACATGATGATCGTAGAGTACTTCATCAGTCTTGACTTAACAGGTTGGATTTGTGTCTTCGCGATTTGAATTTTAGTAGAGTACGCGACCGAGATTTGAATTGAGTGTCATGGCCACGCTCAAATTTGTTCGTTATGTGAGTTAATTAACGCTGAAAAAAGTTTTGGAGGTTAGCGTGTAACTGAGAGACAGCGCGAAAAATAAATGGATCGACTTCTGAACTTTGGCCAGTCTTGGCATCTCGTTGGTGGACTTGATAATAGCAAGAAAGATCTGGTATATGGCAAAACTCAGCCGAATATCTGATTTAATAATCTAACAAGTTAAGGTTTGGAATGACATGCTAGTCAACGGGGGTCTAGAACCGGCTTTATTCGAAAAGGTATGATTATTCTAGATTTGAGTTCCTGCTTTTTCCAATGCTAATAATGATTAGGTTCAGATTTCTAAGGCAACTCCCGGATTTGTATCTATGGAATTCGAGATTGAACAAAGACATGTGGTAAGTAAGTTTTATCCAGGCTGCCGAGGCCCGGCGGCCCCTTTGCCCCACACCCACTTAGCAATAAGGAGATCTGTTCCTAACAGCCGGATTTGTTTTCCTTTTATTCTTTATTCTAACTCTAGTTTTAGAATCGTCTAGGTGGTTTCCATGGTGGTTGTATTTCATCTCTTATAGATATTGGGGGTTCATTAGCTGTGGCATCCAAGGGACTTTTCGCTACAGGTGTGACAGTTGATCTGAATTCAACGTTTATTTCATCAGCAGGAGGTGCAGGTAAGTGAATCCAAAAGCCCAGACTGGCACACCCAGTAGCTCGAGCTTAAAATTGTGTTGTTCTATCAGTTAGTCGTTTTAAGCAGAAGTGAGCTACGGAATATGATTTTCTGTTAGGTTCGAGAATTCCAGTAATAGCCAAGCTAGGGCAAGTTGCCGAAAACAAACAAGGCATGGGATGGCTTTGCGGTTACTCTCAAGCGCCGTCCCTCGAGGTCCCTGTGAGAATTTCTGATTTCTAACTGAATTAGGTGACAAAATAATAATCGTAAGTGGATGCTGCATATTTATTGTTATCAAATATTAACATCTAGAATGCTCGATGTGATAAACTTGGTCGTACATTAGCATATACCAGCGTGGAATTTAAGGATCCAACTGGAACTTCATTACTAGCCCGTGGAAGTCATACTAAGTATATTGTTCAGGCATTAAAACATGTAAGTAAGAAAAAGAAGAGTCAATGTATGATATTTTGAAGCAAGAAACATTATTAACAAATTAGCCCAATAATATCAATTTAAGAGATTGATGTATATTAGTGGCAGTAGTTGCCCTTCATTTCCTGCGGTCGATGTAGTTATCTTGCCTTTGTTCGATCCGATTTTTGTTCATGCTACATAAATATTAGATAAAAATGATACAAATATACGTTGACTGTAGAAAGTATTACAACAAAGGCTATACGATAGCTATTATCGTTTCGATCAGTAGCCCGATTCTAAGTGAGGAGCAGAAAACAACTCAACAAAAAGCAGAAGAAAGGTTGCCTTAAATGTCGTATACGCCTAACGTGCTGTCATCTAAGGCAACAAACTTTTTTTATAAAAAATCCTTATAGAACCGAAATATTGAATTGTTAAGATATACATGAAGAACACAGCTCCTACCTTATATGAGAAAATGTTAACTAATATTAAAGGCTAGAGGACTTAACTATCTTGAAGATCCTAGATATGGAACGTTAAAGCTATCATCTAAGATTCGTCTTCTCACGACGTTAGCCAGGTTGAAAATAATTAATCCCAGGTTACCCCTGAATCCTTGGCCGGCCGAAACAAGCATGCAGACCCACAACACGGCTGTGATCTCCTTAGTAACATTAGTCCTTACGATCCCGATACTCGTGTATAGCCTTACTTTTTCGTTACCTCGGAAAAGCTCTCTATCGGGTAACTTTATGCCTGATTGATCGATCGAATCGGCTAGCTCTGACAGAGTCAGACAGTCCACCAGGACTATATCTATCAAGAGTAAGTTAAGAATTAAGAATTAAGTCTCGAGCGTAGCCAAAAGTAGCATCTGATTTTGAGAGAGGTAAGAGGGGACCAGTTATCTGTGTATTCAGAACATTCAGAACATTCAAAATGGTGAGTTATTAAAGGGGAATGAATGAAGTTAATGATGGAACCGGTAACAGAAACCGTTAACAGTTAACACGTAGATCTCTGCAGCCAGCTATCACTCGTCACCGGCGCCCGCGCAAAAAATTACCCTCCTTGAACTTTTCGTCTCCTTCCCCCTAAAAGAGCACTAAAAGTGCATACTGAGAGAGCCGCCATGTCTCTCATCCACTCCTCCCTTACACTTTTCCCCCCTTCCTGACGATTCTAGAAACGCCGATTCAAGGACCAAATGACCATTTAGTTATAGAACTCGGATGGGAATACCATATAGTTATATATATTTTATTGATTGAGATCTGGGAATTTAATTTGATTGATATTGGTAGTTTAGTTTGTTATCTGTTTGGAATTGGAATTCTATAAAAATTGATAAATTTCAATTTATGCGTTCGCTTCTTCAAGTTGATAGTACCAGTGTAATATTATAGGTCACGTCAATTTTCCCTCGTTATTTGGTTACTGTGATCTTAAAGTAGATAACTGAGCAAAAAACAAAAGGTATGTTCTTATTAGGAGGGACTAATAAAGTGATAAATGAATTTTCTCAAGATAGGTAGACAGATAATGTCTGGATTGTAAATCCCAAGTATAGTAGACCTCGTCGGTTAATGGCATTATTTGGCAAGAAAGGGTCTGGAAATTAAGCCTACTGATGACTTCATATTTTTAAATTGGCTTAATTCTAACGTAAAAGAACATCTCCCATCTCTCTTACCATTGTTTTTTTTTATTTATTTGGCTCCCCTTAATAATTTTTAAAATCTTTCATAATTTCCGACCCAAATCCAACTTCACATTCAACCCCAAGTCCAACTTCTGTCACTCATTATTATCAACAATTTGATGATCACCAATCCTGGGAACAATTAGTTAAAGAATCTTCATCTGGCTTATCAGAATTAGTAGCTGATTCTGACTCTATACAATCATCAAGATCATCGTCAATCCTGGATCGTATAACTTCAACCGACTATTTACGCCCTTTGGAGGTGATTTGTTGCTCTGACGAACATTCACAACGCCAACTGGAAGAAGAAATAGAAGAGCAAGGAGCATTTTCGCAAAGAACAATAGAAATTGATAGTGAAACAGAAGGTGAAACAGACGAAGACGAGGAAGACGTAGACGAAGGGGAAGAAGACTCAGACGAAGAAGACTCAGACGAAGAAGACTCAGACGAAGAAGACTTAGACGAAGAAGACTCAGACGAAGAAGACTCAGACGAAGAAATAGAAACAGACGAAGAAGATTGTCCGCCTCCTCCTTACTCCCCACCTGTAACAGACTTTTACACTATGCCTATACTATCTGGTTCTATTATAACTCAAGTTTCCGCCTTTCCACCTCCATCTTCGTTATATCCATTCAATAGTGAAGGTGATCAATTAGGAGAGCCGTCTGAAAATATCCAATTAAATCTGAGAGGTACCATTTTTGATATTTCTAGGGAAGAATTGTTGAGATTACCAGAGAGCATTCTTATTGGCATAACAAGTGGTGCATTATATAAAAATAATAATGGAGTCGGTAGTTTAGCAGATGCAAATGCAAATGCTGCAAATACTTTATCTCCAGAATGTTTCCAATATACATTAGATGTATTTCGTGCTGCTGCGAAGGATCTTCCATCTACTTTATTATCTCTTGAAAGTCCTAATGAGGATGTAGAATATGAAAATTATATAGCTGCTAATCGTGGTGATGGTGGTGCTACTGCAGTTGATGCTGCAGTTGATGCTGCAGTTGATGCTGATGGCACTCCTGGTCCTTCACCTGCCTTTGCAATTTCAGGTACGGAAACAATATCTGATATATCAGAAATTTTGAGGAGACGTCCAGCAATTATTGTTTTAAGAGAAGATTTAGATTATTATTGTTTACCTACAATCTCTGAAATTACTGCCGATGCTATAAGACAAATAAAACACAGTTGTGGAGATGTTATTTTAAGCCAACGGAAAATATTTAGTGGTCTTCGAAAAGGCGAAATAGTAGGTTCTCCTGAACATCATCTTATTGAAATGCTTTGCTCAAGTGGATTACATATTGATGATGAATGGGGATTTCGTGCACGTGAACCCCATAAAACTGTTATTAGTAGTTTAGCATTGATTCGATTACAACCTGATAGCGATAAGAATAATGACGAAGATCTTGCGAATATGACTGAAGAACAATATCAACAAAAACAACAAGAGTTATCAACCCCACATAAATTATTATTATTCTGGAGAAAACCTGCTAGGAAATGTTGGTGGGATTCAGCGGAATTACATAATGTCAAGGGTGTAGATGGCCCACTGAGAGTCCATATCCGACGAGTTTGGACTTTGGAGCTATCAGTTATCGGTGTTCGGTGAGAATAAGAATAAGAAGATGTAGCATAGTACAATTATTGCATATGGTCTAATTTGATTTGCATTTATCATTATGAATTCCCACCTCTGCGGAAACGTAGCCCTAGATTGAATTCCCGTTCTGGCTTCGGTTTGGCTTAGAATGAATTCTTAGCCCGAATTAATTTAATATCATGTAAGAAATTCAGGGAACGGCGTCTGGGGTAGCGCTCGAGTAGCTGGGGGTGTAGGGAGTAGAACCTTAAGTAGCAAAAATGCGAGTTAACTGTGCCGAATAGCCTAACGAACGTAGCGAAAGAGTTTGATGATAATGTAGACGCAAGATTTACTCTATGAGGATTAGAATTACCAGAAACTGTTAACGTCGAAGACGGGGAAAACACAGGGAAAAAACACAGGGAAAAAACACAGGGAAAAAACACAGACAAATACTCTATACTATTACTAGTAGTTATCACCACTCATCAGCTTATATGGAATTGAGCTTTCCTTCGATACTAAAATGGAGTCAAGTAAATCTTCTTTCTGTGTATAAACCTCTAGGGGCTAACGTTCAACCATCGGTCTAAATGAATCCTCCGTAAAAATCCAAAGGTATTAATCGCTGCATTATGATCTACATGTAGATTACGAGAATAATTGTGTCTATTTTCCGATCTACGAAACTTGGCACCGTAATGTAAGATAAGGATTAGTTGTTTTTGCTTTTTGCTTTTCCCCATTTTTCAGCTTCTCATATCTTACACAGGTGAGGTTTATATATAAGATGGAAAATCAATGAAAATCTATATAAATAGGGATACGCTTCCTCTTCTAGATTAAAAATAGAGATTTTAAATAATATTTATCTTCGAATAATAATTTGTGAAAATACACTGTCAATAATACTACATTCTTTGTATTTTTTCTGAATCTAATTTTCGATTGTTGGAAACATTCATTTATCATGTCAAGCCTTTCAAATAGTAATGTTGATAATAATGACAAACAATCGATCAGAACTCCTGATACTTCAGAATACGCTACTATCCCTTTGGGTGATGAAGGTGAAATTTTTTATATTCGTAAAGCAAATCCTGATACAGTGATATTTGATCGAGCTCTTCAATTCGCGGAACTTATCTTAGATAGCTTTGGTGACGATCTCATGTTCCAATATTGGTTTAGTGATCGTTATGTTTATGATGACTTTCAAAATCGAGTCCGTAAAGAAGACTTAGAAGAGCCAGATGCTCGTCTTCGATTAGCAGCTTACATTGATAGAGCCAGATGTTTACGAAGATTAACATATGAATTTGCTAGGGATGTACACTTGAGAATCATCAGTCATAGTCATGATTATTATGGACTTTATTCTAAACAACCAGATTCGGGTTATGAATCTTTGGTCGGAATGTTTGTATGGAAATATCCCATACAAACAGATATGTCATTGTCATCCAAATTATATCATGATTAGACTAAATTGAAATATTCATTTGCTAATTGGTGGGAATTTCTAGGTGCTGGACCTCATCCTATAAGTAATCCTAGATCGGCTGTCTATTATGCTGCTATGGTCAATCATTCGCAACATATACCCGATACTGATGCCGAGGGCGATAAATTGGCTCAATTATCTTTGGATGAACCAATTAATACCCCCTATCGAAAAAGAGATTATATTTATCTATCATTTTTCATGCTTGCTAAGGAATATCAGAGACGTAAATTAGGAACTTTACTATTTAAACATTGTTTACATGTCTTTCCAGACAATGAGAAAGTAATCACTCCATTTATTTCTCAAGATGGCAAACATAAGTCAATATGTGATCGCTACAGCCGCCGAAAAGGCTCTTTATACCAAGTTTGGCTTTAACAAAGTATCTGACTTCTATTATGAACCTGATGGCAACAAAGCCTATGCTACTGTGATATATCATTTAGACAGACCATAGACGGACATCTTTCCTTTCCGTGGAGTGCAGTTCAATAAGAATAGTAAATAGAATCTGATATCACATTGAATCCACTCTGCTTCCGACATGCTCTTTCACTGCTCCGGTCTCAGTCTGCCACCGGTTGGAAGCCCTCCATAGTACATTTTGCCCCTCCAGACTCCGATATCTCGCTTCTAGTTCTAGTTCAAAACCTATACCATGCTTTAGACCCTCAAGCTCTCGTTGCCGGGCACAGTGAGAGCTAGCGACGTGCGAAAAAATAAGTAAAAGGTTTGCGTTTGTATGCATATATTCGTTACAATAACAATAAATAGAATAAAATATATAATTTGACATGAAGGAGCTTTAAAGCTCAGATGGCGACGATACTGCACTTTCATCGCCGGCAGTAGTATACCCTAGAACAATATTTCGAATGTTAACTATCCAAGGATCGTTCAGTAATTCCACAGCCGATGGTCTCTTTTTCGGATCCTTTTCCAAAGTCTTCATTAGAAATTGTTGACCCTCACGACTTAATTGCTCCTCAGAAGGAAGTTGTGGCAAATTACCAGCAGCAATATGATACATAATAGCCCACTCATTATCAAGGTTCGCCCATGGTCTACGGCCAGTTGCCATTTCCAAAACACAGCAACCAAGAGACCAGATATCAATACTACCATGTCGACCAGGATCAGCCCCAGTAATAACCTCAGGCGACATATACATAGGTGTACCAGTCATACTATTGAGTTTTGTTTTTCCTCCTGGCATAGGAACCTGGGCACCGGGACCACCACCATCAGCATTGCCTTTGGCTACACCACTGGCATTACCAGGGTTCACACTACCAGCACGAGTCTTTCCTGTTTTGGCAATTACTTTAGCTGCTCCAAAATCAACAAATTTAACTACGCCATTATGATCAAGAAGAATATTCTCAGGTTTGATATCTCGATGAACAATTCCCGATTGATGTAAATAAGCTAAACCCTCGAGCATCTGTAAGGTATAAACTTGAATTACTTGTTCATCTTCAATACGACCGTATTCAAGTAACCCAGCAAGTGAACCTCCCTGACAGTATTCCATGAATATAAACACTCGGTCTCTATGAACTTCTACCCCGTAGTATTGAACAATATTTGGATGGCTGAGTATTTCCAAAACCGTCATTTCATCTTTTATTGACTTCAGAATATGTCTGATGGATTGTGTATCTTGCAATCGGATTTCCTTAACGGCCATCACACCTCCTGTATCAAGATTAACAGCAGCATACACAGATCCAAACGTACCACCACCAATGAATCGACCTTGCTGCCATCGAATTTGTAAATTAGAAAATGCAGACGCAAGGTATGTCAAAAATTCGGTATCACCACTACTATCGTCAAGAACTTTACCAACAGCACGAGTGTTCTGTCGCTGTTCTTCTAATTTCTCGAGTTTTTTCACTGTCTCCTCTCTTAGCATTGCAATAAGTTCATCATCATCCTTGACAGCAACGTTAGAATATTTGTTACGTCTCATAACTTCGTTGGTATGTTGAGCAGCTTTGGATCGAGCCCCAATAATATCAAAATGTGAAATCAATAAAGTCATACAATCTGCCACTTTTAATCTTAACTTGGCAAATTGTTCATTAGATATGGCCACAATATTCACTCCACGAGTCATAACCATGGCAAACTCCAACGCGACAACAGTCCATCGAAAAGTTCTAGAGTCTGTAGGTACACAGTCATCACAAACAAAACTAACCCATTCAACACAAAGATTAATAAGTTTCATAGCCACAGTACCACGTCGAGTTGCATCCATCACTGATATTCCTCTCTGACTAAACTCTCTGGCAAAGACAAACATATTATGAACTGTTTCTTGACATCCATATGGTTTACATCTCCTACGGAATGATTGACAGCTAGTGATAACTGAAATAGATAATCGGAAAAACAATTTCCTAACTCGAGTAAGCTCATGGTCTACTTTAGTCAAATGTGATTTTGCATCTACAGCGATATCAAAAAAGCTTTCCCCACCCCCAGTTAAAGCTGACACTTCTTTACGAGATTTCCTAAGCTCCTGAGAACCTCCCTCGGTGATTAAACGCATTCTCCCAGGTTTCATATCCATATCGAAATAAGGCATGTCTAAATTTACAATCTCACCCTCCCATACCAATGGTTCTTCAATACAGAATACCATGACATAACATATATTTTCTGAATCGGATTGTAGACGACAATAGCCAGACAAAATTGACCGTACTATTTCAGGTCGACCTTTTAAGTAAGGGTCAGCAATTGCGTATATACCGTATTTTTCAAAAGTGCCAGTGTATACCAAGAAGTGTCCACTTTGTCGCAAAAGATTCATGAATACTTTAGTCTTTGCAGGTTGGATTGAAAATTCTGTGGAATTTTCATAGGTTTCCGATAAGATTCTAAAACGTTAGATCACATTAAAAGCAAATACTGCTATCGACAACATTTCTACTTGGCTCCAATCACCACACCATCATACTTACTTATGAAAACGCATTAATTTTCGTTGAAAACTTCTAATGATCTCCATAGTAGTGGGAAACCATCGTTCAATCTCAGCAGGTGCCCATGTTGGAGGACCCTTCATCTGATGTTCCCAATAAGACAGTAAACGTGTTAGAATTCTACTTTCAAGTGAAGTAATCTGTTCAGCTACAGTTATATCACCACCTTCAATAAGACGGCCAACTTCTAGTAAGAAAGCATAATATTGTTCAAGTTGTTCAGTTTCTTTATAGGCTCGAAAGAGAGACTTAGATGATCTGCCACCATCAAGAAACTTTTTATTTAGTAAATCCAAATAAAAGTTGACGCAGTCGAGTATAGTCGAATTAAAGCTTTCATCAATCTGAGTGGGGAATATCCAGTCTTTATCGAGAATAGGAGCGGTATAAGACAGATTACGTTCCATAACTAAAAGTGCATGTTTGATATAAGTATGGAAATCGGTTATCATTTGATCAATAATCATCATTGTCGGATTCACTAATCGACGAGCATAAGTCAACCGCATTTGGATAATTTCTCGTATAAGGGTTATAGGAAAGATCATAAGATGTAGTAGGCTCTTACGAAACAAAGGTAGACCAAGACTAAGAAAAACATCAAAATACTCAATAGTAGCAGCTCTAGCCTTTTCTATTAATGGACCCAGTCGAGCACTAAGTCGGTTTTCGAATATAGCATGTAGATCGTCTTGCTTTAGAATACTTTCAACTAAAGTAATTTTATCCTCAACCATATTATTTAAGGTATTATTATTGTTGTTACTCTCATCTCCATCAGTGATTAGTTCGGCTTTCTCAGGAGCACGACTAGGATCTATATCACTATTTCCAGTCCAATCACGTAAAAGTTGAAGTTCCTGATTAATAGCGTCAGTGATTGAACTCCAAGAAATAAGTGCATCTGCCCTGGCCTGAAATGCCGAAGAAGCATAAAGGGTGTTTTCATTACGCAGAGCTACTCGGGATCTCCACAAACTTTCGCATCGGTCTAATAAATGCAAAATCGGAGCCAGTTGTCTTGATGCTTCCTCAACAGCAATATTTGTTGGGTTTTCAACTCTGAAATTAAGTACTCGTTCCAGCGCGTCAGTAACTGTAGATCGAGAATAATCTAGTACTTTTTTTTGTTCTACTAGTGTCCTTCCGGAAACTTTTGCCCGTATTCCAAGCCACAATTCTTCTTCGTCAATAAAATTGTTACCACGACGATTAGGCGCTTTTATACGACGTTTTTCAGATCGAAAAACTTCACCAGTTAAAACAGATGCTAGCATAGCTTGCCATTCTAAACGTTCACGCCATTGTTCCGGGTCTTCGAAGAGGGGAGATTCTATGCCGGAGCCAGCTATATTGCTAGTAGTAGTACTTTCAGTATGGGCATTATCTTCAGACCTACTATACTGATGGGACCTGTAGGCAGCTCCATCTGTAGCAGCCGTCTTAGTAGTAACAGGACTAATAGTACTACCACTACTAATACTTGTCGGGGTAGTATCAGTGATGGTACTAGTGGACTTTGTTGCAGGATTAATGGAAGCAGTTGAATTGTGATATCCTGCTGCACTTGTTGCTTCCAATAACGGATAGGCAGAACCCATATCAGTATATTCGTCGTCGAAACTAGTTCCAACTCCACCAAAACCAACAACTTCAGTCTGAATTTCAGATATTGAATCTTCATCATCATCACTTTCTGATTCATTTTCTCCCACAGGAGATAATCCCTTAATATAATAATCATCCATAATATCATTTCGAATTTTCTGTAAATAGACTTTTTCTTGAGCCAAATATTGAGCATGAGGGTCACGTCGTTTCGTAGGAGCTGACAGTGAGGATGGTCCTGATCCTGGTCCTACTCCGTCTTCAAAATGAATTGAGGAAGGACTATTTCCAGCTCCTTTGCTACTGCCTCCAGCTCCTGCAGCATTTCCCACTACATTTTGAGTAGATGGAATTCTGGCTGGTGCATAGGAATTAGATAATGCACGTACAGGAGAACGAGGACGATGATTTGAAGAAGGAAATTCTAAATGTGGTATAACTGATGGTGCTGGTGTCAGTGGAGGTGAATGAAGGCTGCCACCCGGAGATAATCGAGATGATGGTGATGATGGTGATGATGATGATGATGATGATGATGATGATGATGTTGTTGTTGTTGTTGTTGTTGCTGTTGCTGTTGTTGTTGCTGTAGTTGTTGTCGCTGTTGCTTTTTCGGCTCTTCTTAATGAAGTAATAGCTCTATTATGACTATCTAAGTCCAATTTCGGTGAATAACGAGTACCAGTGTTACTACTATTTCCAGGCCGATTTAGGGCGAAATATGACCCTTCTTCATCATCTGGTTGATTAACTTGATTGTTACTAGTCTGCCCTGGACGAGGTGATAATCTGGGTGATTGTTTTGGAGAGATCTTTGCCGGGCCTCCTAGAACAACTGAGGACTTAGAAGAAGCGGAGGAGGAAGTTGCTGAAGATGATCCAGTTGTAACAGCAGAAGGATCTTTTCGATTATTGGCAATTCGATTAGTATTAGATTTGTTACGTGACAAATGCGGATGTATATTAACACCACCAGGAGTTCCTGATCCTCCTGACTTATTCGTAGGTACTGTTTGGGATGATAACGAACTTAATGAACTTGATGATGATGAAGGACCAGGAGATAAAAGTATTGGACCTTGAAAAGCTGGAGGTGACGATGTTGTTGTTGGAGAATTGGATTGTTGATTATTAAAGTGCTGAGAATTATTTATAGGAGGTGCTTTAGCAATTGATAAGTCAATTTTCAACGGAGGAGTTGTAATCTTACGATTCGTCGACATAGCTAATACAATACTAGAATCACTTGATCAGATGGGCCTCTAACAGCCTTTACAATAAAGTCATTTATTCAGAAGAATCAGAAGAAATAATAAGTGAAAACTAATAATTGTGAAAACTAATAATTGTGAAAAAATAATAATTGTGAAAAAATAATAATTGTGAAAAAATAATAATTGTGAAAAAATAATAATTGTGAAAAAATAATAATTGTGAAAAAATAATAATTGTGAAAAAAAAAGATTATAATTATTCTGTCGACTTATTCTTTATCTCTTCTATAGATACTGTATACAGATATATGGATGAACACTAACGTTATGAAGATAAACTATACATGAAGTCAATCTCGGCGTGGGTTTAGAGAGACCTAGAGAGACCAAGTTACGTGCGGCGCTATTTGCGCGGGGCAGCTGTGGAACTTCGAGGTTGCAGGCTGTTTTCTTAAAAGAGTTAACATTAGCTGCACTACATCGGGTGGAAGTTATTTTAATGAGAAATTGTAACAAGTTAACATCAACTTGGGTAAGTTAACTGTTAATCCTTAACGTTACCTACATGTTTACCACAGCTGCATATGCTTGTTAACCATAGTAAACTTAACCCTTAAGGTTAACAAACCAGACACATGCATGTACGCAACAGATAACATGTTGTACTGGCAGTGGGCATATAGAATGTTAAGTTGACTATGTTGTATAGCTAGATACCCAACCATGGACCCACATTCCTTGATCTCAGTTCAACCCTGTTGCCTCCGGAGAGCCAAGGAGGGCCGAAATCTGTGGCTGTAAGAGAAGGGTTCACTTCTCAGGCCGCGGAGATAATCTCCCCGGTTATCTATGGTTGTCGTCAAGATCAGACTGTTATTGATGCCGAACTGAAAACTATTAGGAAAACTACTCACACGGTGACATAAGCTTGAAGATTATTTCACATTATCTTCCAATGTAAAACTAACCAGCACCTTTTGAAACACACGTGGGTCTATTACAATCCGGAAATATATCTAGTTAATAAAGAAGTAATATTGAAATAATACACGTTCTCGAAGTATAATAAGAAGTAAATAATAGTACGGAGAATCTACACATACTGAGGACAGAATTCGAAGGTACCAGAAACTACTACACCTTCACTATAACATGTTGGTTTTGTCCTTTTGGCTCCCAAATCGGAGTCCCAATATGTCGGTGGATGGAAGCCTTGTGTGCGGTCTTCTCAGTTTATATATAGCACACCTCCTCTTTGGGTGCGCTCTCAATGAGGATGCAGGGAATGCGTGACATTCGCGAGGCGCTAGCTTGGGGAAAAGGAACAGAAGCGCATTTTTAAAGGCCCAGGAAATTTCGCCGCTCAGCAAAAGGCTGGGACGGAACTTAATTCAAGGGAATTTCAACTATAACTTAATAATTACAGTACATATATAAAACTTCGTATACTGATATAAAAATAAATATTTAAAAAAAAACAATGTTTTTTACAATAATAATGTACACAATACAGTACTGTACATGACGGAAAGTACCAAAAAACCACATAAGTTTGTATTCAGGACGAGTTCTTCTTACCGTCCTTTGCGAGCCAAACCGACTTCTGTCACCAGTACACCTCCATATGCCGATGCCTTCAGGCCTGTCAGGCCCGTCAGGCCCATCACTGGCATCACACCTATTTTACCTCCTACCGCGCGTCTAGGCCACAGGGCTGTCCGGTTTGCCGGTTTTCTCCATTTGGTTAGTGGCTGGCCACTCACTAGCTAAACCTTAACTAAACGTGCTCATATTTACGCTTGAAAATATTTAAGTTACAGGTCAGTTCGTTGAAATTTGATTTCAACATTTCGAAACAACCGCGACCAACAAACAACTAACTACGTTTGCGTGTATTACTATTAAAGTCTGGAAAGAACTGGACTGTGACTCTTGAACTAAAAACTGGGACAGGATTTATAGCTGAGTCAAGTGGAACTGAACTAAAGAACTGAATTTTGAAGTTGAACTGGGAACTGGGAACTGGGAACTGGGAACTGAAAAGAGCTGACTGAATAGAGCCGACTGAACTGACTGAACTGGAACTGAATTGACTAGGACTACTCAACAACTCTAATCTCTGACGTACTACTTGTGGTATTGATATTTATTGAATTCTATTGATTCGTATTTTTATTTTTTTATCTTTATTTTTATTTTTTTTATCATGGCTGATATTGCCGATAGAGATGAAGATTATTCTTCATCAAGACGATCGGCTAGTCCTGATAATTATGATCGCCACAGATCTTTATCTCCACGTCGTGATAATGCTGCTATTGATGATGATGATCATATTGGTAATGACCATGATAATGACATTGAAATTTCAAATGGTGAAGATGGAAATGATGAACAAGCCGAAGTGGCGGATAAAAATGAAGGAACTAATTTATTTGTTTCTGGATTGTCTCGTCAAGTAAGTGAAGTTAAACTTGAAGAAATCTTTTCTAAATTTGGAAAAGTTGAGAAAGTTCAAATTATGGTTGACCCTCATTCTCATGATTCTCGTGGATTTGGTTTTGTTAATATGGCTGACCTTGAAGGTGCTGAGGCTGCTATTGTTGGAGCTAATGGTTTGGAAATATTTGATAGAACTTTATCTGTTGATAAAGCTAAAAGGAAACGTCCTAGAACGCCTACTCCTGGTAAATATTTTGGACCTCCAAAAGCTTTAAGAGGTGATCTTGGTGGTTTTGGATTTAGAGGAAGAGGTGGTAGTCGTTATGGTAATGGAGATCGGGGTGGTTATCGACCTCGTTATGATGATAGAGAGCGTGGTGGTGGTTATTACGATCGATATGGTGGTGGCGGTTATGATCGTGGTTATGAAAGATATGATCGTTATGATCGTTATGATGATCGATTCAGAGGTGGCGGTGGTCTTGGTGGTCCTGGTGGTCCTCCTCCTAGAGGTCCTCCTAGATATGGTGATAGGGATGGTTATCGAGATAGAGAATATTCTTCCAGATATGAGGATAGTGGTAGGGATCGATATGCACCTCCTCATCGTAGAGGAGGTGATGGAGGTTATCGTGAACGTGATTCTCGACGTGGTGGTGCCAGTGATCGTCCTGGTAGAGACTATCGGGATGAAAGACCTCCTTATCGAGATGATAGAGCGGGATATTCTCCTGAGAGGGATGATTATCGACGGGATTAAAAAACCACAAAAAAATTATGAGGCTGATCAACTTCGGTTTAATTTCTGGGACTCGGCCCCGGATTCTTTTGTCAACATAATATTGTCTTGCTTCGCTCGATTGACGCAGATTAAAAATACAACAAAATAATCAATATCAGTACAAGAAAAGAAAAGAACGAAATTCAAAAAAAAGGAAAGGAAAGAATGGGATTTTTGCAGTTTGATTATTCACCATCATACTTCCACTTGTATTTGTATTATGTTTTTTTTTTCTCTTGGCAAATCGTTCGTTTTTCAGTTATATCTTTCTTTTTTATTAATTTTTTTATATTGTACTTAAAAAAGCAACAACAAAATTGAATATAGGTGACGCCTATCATCAGTTATCAGTAATCAATGCAACAAAAAAAAAATACAACATTTAGAATCTAATAATCAAACAAACAGACTTACATCCGTGCGGTCAACAAACCAGCATGGCACGCGCTTTCGTCTCAATCATCATCATCATCAATTTTGCATACTAACAGTACAGATTTATCTGCTTCCGGTGGCTACGGCGTAGCCCTAGACCCCATATCACTTTCGTCAAATTCCAGAAGGATCAGATCCCTCATCTGCGATGGGTCTCTTTGATTCAACATTTTTTTTTGTTTAATTCGACTCAGTCAAATGACATTGGCAACGCAACCGAGCCTAAGCCCTTGGTATTCGTGCCTCGCTGTTCAGCTAACAACGCACACATGATTGTTGGTCACTGTGATCAAATGAACCAGACAGGAAACTCGCTTTTTGTCAAGTATAAGCGAGAAAATGCCATTCGACGCGTGGATCCCGAATCAAGAGATAATAGAATTAATCAATAAGGCACTTGTTTCTAAAGCAAATTCATGGTATAATTGGGGGATTCCCAAATATATAGGAGTATTATCGGAAATTTCTGATAATTTTTGCAAAGGTTTCAATTTTGATTAAATAGTTTTTCTGGTCTGCCTCCGGCGGCTTCGCTCCAGTCCCATATATAGAAAATACTAGTTATATAACAATTATGATGTAACGACTAAGGTAATAATAATCCCTTGGGATTTTATTTTTCTTGTGTGACTAAATGAGCCGCCTCTAAGTGCGTTAGTTAACTTACCTGGCATATCACAATACTCAGCAATAGATACTGTTCTGGCCCAATTCCCCACCCACTGTCAATTATTTATTTATTTTTTATTTTTTCTCGCTTTGGACCGTGTGCCGCTATATGGCTCTCTGGGTCTGGCTGGTCCCAATGCTGCTTTTTCTTTTGTTCTATTGATGTGTTTAAAAAGCCTGCTTCAAATAATTTGCTATTAATACATAAATATAATCACTTTAGATATTAAAGAAGCTGATGCCTCTGGCCTAGTCTCTGTTTTGTTCTCTTGATTATATCTTTTGTCCTCTATCTGCATCTGTCGCTCAGAATTCCGCTAAACCCCCATTGATCGCTTCGTTCCATTCCCCTCCGTGTGCTGCCTTTTCACCCATCCCCTTTCAGACCCAGTTGCTCGCTTCACTTGAGGTTAAGCTCTCGACGTCGCATTATTGGCAGTCTTTGTTGAAGTGCTCATTCTCTACAGTGGTCTGGAGTATACCCTGCCTCCAACGGCTAAGCCCCAGATCCCAGCAGGGAATCTGTTCAATAGATCAACTTCGGGGGTTTTGGTCTCTGGGATTTATTCTTCATTCATGGTTATACAAAACTTTCATTTCATCGGCGTCTAACTAACTGACTAATTCTTGTTCCAACTTGTACTATTAATTCCCACACTTTTCTATCCATTTCTTCTGCTGCAGTAGTATCTCTAGGCGGTAACATAGCATAATCAGCTTTGTGTTGATACTTGAGAATATCTTTTCGTGTTAATAAACCACACAATTTACCATGATTTTCTACATATACCACTCTTGGCCCAAGTTTTGAGAATAATGCTACAACTTTCGATAATGGTGTATTATATTGAACAGTAACTGGACTGAAGTTAACTAATCGGGAGAAATTGAGATCATCATTGTTACTGTTACTTCTTCCCCTATCATCAAACGAAATGAATTTATCAGGAGTATCGCGATTGCGATTGATTATATATTCCAATTCAGATCTCCAAATATAACCAACAAGAAATTTTTCATTAATGTCAACAATTGGATATGATTGATGATCACTATCAGATAAAAAGGTTTGAATCTGTAATATAGTCCAACCAGTACCAGAAATAGTTATAAGATCAGAAGTCATTGCCAACTCAATAGGATCATCAGAATGAATATCGAAATCGTGTTCTTCTAAATATGGATACCCATTAGCAGTAATTGTTCTATCAGCAATTCCTCCTCCTCCTGGACCAAAATAGTCACCTACTGTCTTTGTTACTCCAACCACTATCATTGTAGGTAATATATATCTTAAAGCACCAGTTACTTCGAATGCAATTATAACTACTGTAACAGTAATATTCATAACTCCACTCAATAAAGCAGCAGATCCTAAAAGTGCATAAGTTCCTGGTGTAATACATGGAGTATCCGGTGGACACGATGCAAAAAATGAAGCATCGGGATATTTATCATGTAGCCACCATACTATAGTTCCAACTAATCTGCCAAAAAGAGCACCAATTGCCATTGATGGTACAAATATACCAGCGGGAACTTTACTTCCATATGATACAATAGTTAAAATAGTTCTAATAATAACTCCAGTAAATAATGATATAGCAATATACGATTTATGAGTTGGCAACCCTTGACAAGTTACATTTTCCCAACCATGATCACATTCATGAAATAGAATTTGCATACTTTCCGTCATATCGATTCTTAAAAATTCATTAAAATAACAAATTATGGCTGTGATAGTAGCTAATATAACAACTTCTTGCATAGGATATGGGCCGAGATATTTTTTTCGGAATGCTTGAGCTCTTAAATTCCATTTAATAATAAACATACCACCGAACCCACCAAAGAGTCCAATAATGATAAAGAAAATAACCTCGAAAAAATGCCAATCATGATCATATTTCACCGAAAACAAAACTAGTTGACCGGTACGAAATGGATTTAAAGAAGCTAAAACTCCAGTTGCGACTAAAGCACAGAAATAACTTCTCCACATGGTTTTCAATTGGAAGGATGAAGACATTTCTTCTAAAGAGAACAATACACCGCCCATAGGACTACCAAATGCAACAGCTACACCAGCAGCAGCACAAGCACTAAGAACTTCACGCATTTTCGAATTGTAAAGTCTATATTTTGGAAATAAACCAGCAATAGTATTTCCAGCACAAACTGCATAATGCACACTAGGACCTTCTTTACCAACACTCAAACCAGAAGCAATAGTTAAAGGTAATGTAAAACTTTTGATAAATAGCGTTTTTGCATCAAGGAATCCATTCATGACAAATCCAGCAATAATACATTTGATTTCAGATATCCCTGATCCTGCTGCATAAGGAGCAAAACTATAGACTAATAAAGCAGCTACAAACGCAAAAAAACCTGAGAAAATAATATAAATAATATAATTTATAGGTCCGAATGAAGTCCAATAATTCCATTCAGGACATGAATCATATTCGTCATAACCAGAACAACAAAAGTTTTGGTTGAGGTATAATCCAGCTGAGCAATAACCGGTTTTAAAATCTGATAATAATTGAGTTACTATACTTAAGAAAGCAGCAATAAATCCAATCATTATTCCTACTAATGCTAGAACAAGCCAGCTCTGGCCAGCAGAATACATTTTTTCTATTATTAAAAGATATTTGCCGCCATTTTGTGATAATGTTTTTCCAAAACCCAATTTGAAATTGTTATTATTATATTCGTTATCAATGTTATTATCGTCAAAAACTTGAGTTGCATCACCACCAGACTGTCTATTCCGGTTCAAACTTCGGCTTCGACTTCGACTTCCACTTCGACTTCTACTAGTCCTTGCATTCCCCCTCACTCTATTACCCCTGGAATATACCTCCTGAAGTGTTCGCAGTCTTAGCCGGTTTTCTCTTGCTGAATCCTCTACCCAATCAATAGTAGAAAAGTCCTCATATCTTCGAATCTCTGTAACTTGGGAATCGGGAATATTTGGTGATTCCGTTAATGAATGAGATGCTGTTGGTAGGCTCAATGGTTCTAATTGGACTCTTGAGAATCCCCCCGAACCACGCAACGGCATCTTTCAGAGAGCCAATAATAGAAAATTATATCAATACAGTTTTAATTTCTTTAGATGAACACATAGTTACAACATGGGCTAGAAACGCTGTTTTAAATATTTATTCTTATATCAGCATTCATTATTAAGACGTTTTACAAGGTCCAGTAGTGTCGTTTTAAATGTTTATTCTTATATCAGCATGCACTATAAGGACGTTTTACAATAATACTGGTATAAGAATAAATACTTTAAAAAAAATAAAAAAAAAAACTCCTGCGCTGGTTGTTTTAGTACCTTTTTATTTTTTACCCACTGGGTTTTTTAGCGTTGGTTGTTTTTCCAGTTCCATGAAGCAAATGCTTGGGTCACCAAAGGTTCAGAAGTAGCTTGCAATGAACGATATATAATAGAGATCATCATGTAGAATTATGTAGAATTATGTAATACGGCCCAACAGTCCGGCTGAGCTTAGCTATGTTAAGCTAACTGTCGCTCTGCTTAGCCGTGGCGGCCGGGCCTAGGTACCAATTTATTATCATTATTATTATTATTATTATTATTATTATCATTATTATTATTATAATAAAAAAAAGCATATATATGCTAGAAACTGCTCCGAATCCATTTCCACGCAACTCATTTTACTTCTGGTCCATTATTCCTCGTTGTATCGGTGTTAGTCTGTCTGATATCGCGATCTAATCTTTTTCTCTGCTCATAATGTAGGCGATTTAGTTAACCCTTATCGGAATAGCGTCTGATTGTACTGTACTGTACATTCCCTTCTGGGGGATTTCACTATGAAACATTTGCGAAAGTTTCGTACGTTGGGGACTTCCCAAATCGGTATAGGGATTGCATAGTCTGAGAGACCTCAAAATGTTGATTATGATTGTAACGGAACTGATCACATATTTCTACTGCCGCACATAATGAGGCTCTGGATCGAAATAGCGTTAAATCATCTCAGACTTCTAAGTTATAAGGAAATCTTTGTGACATTCTCCACGTAGATATATACGAATAGAAGAGTGAATCTCCCTCCGCTCACGACAGCGTATACCTATTTGGGTAAAAATCACAACTTAGGAAACCTACGCTAATTTTCATAGTGAACCTACTATTTTGTCAACTCGGTTAACGCTACTTGGTACGTAGGAACCTGACCGAGAATGACAGCAGGTCCAATTCCAGTTAGCAACGTGCTTTCTCTCACTCCTCTCGAATTCCTCAGCTGTGAGGTTGTCCTTATGTTGTCCCACTGAGAGAAACACGTGGCCATAAAGAAATGTCATAATATTTAACGCCTACCAGAGTGAACCAAGAGAATGGGGTCCAGTACGGGGTTCAGTACGGGGTCAATCCTAGTCTCCGCTGGAGGACTGCTCCAGACTTCGTTTCTCGCTTTTGGAGGTCTCTCTCCGGTGTATCTACAAGGCTCCAGAACTTAATCTCCAGAACTTAACCTCGATCTACATATAGGGCCTTGGGCTAAGCCCCAGCCGCCGGAGGCGAACTCCGGCCGGCAGGCTCATTACAAATATATTACATAATTTAATTTAGCCGTTATAACAATATTAGTGTACTAATCTCTTTCTTTCACCTGTTAAAAAAGCATGCGATGATTCGAATATGATAATATATACCATAGCAACTGATGAGCCACCTACCCTAATAAAAATATGTACCGGCCGGAACGGTACATACTCCATATTCATCTTCGTCATCTCATCTTCTAGTCATTCACAGTTCGTCTTCATATATTGGTTTCGTTTAATTGATACATCCATCACATTCTTCATATTCTTATCAATTGATATATTAATAAATCACTTGTAGATTTTGTGAGAAGCGAAAATATCCAAATAGCCTTAGCTCTAGATCATAAACAAATGTCTGATCCTACCTTTAATGATTTGTCAACTACTTCTCAGGATTCAGATTTGAATTCGTCAGACGGACGCGGTTCTTCTACTGCCAAGCCACCTAAAAGTATCTTGAGGAATGCTCCAGCTTCTTATATTTCCACACCACCTGGAGGATCGCCGGGAGTTGATTCAGTAACCGCATTTGATAGAAATGCTGTCCTTGAAAACACCCGAGCAAATGCCAAATTGAATAATATAGGAGCTACGATTAGAAGAAGAAATACTTTGGATGCTGAAGGAGAAGGAGGAAAGGGTGTTTCAACTCCATCATCATTATCATCAGCAGGTGATGATAGTGCTGCTGCTGCCGCCGCCGCTGCCGCTGAACATCTAAAATGGGATGAAGTTAATTTATATCTAACTGAACAAGAAAAAAACTCTACTATGAAGATCACTGAACCAAAGACTCCATATCAGGGTGCTGTGGGTGATTCGGAATATTACAAGCCAGATGAAGAAGATGAGGTTGTAAAAACAAGTGATAATCGGATTTTAAATGTTGATGAATTGGATGATTTTAGTTTAGGTGAACCAGAAGAAAATAGTAATTTAACAGTAGCATCAACAGTTCAAAATGATCGCATTATTAAGCCGGAAGGTGCGGATGAGGAGGAAGAGAGTGCAGACGAAGAAGAAGAAGAAGAACAAACACCAGAAGAAAGACATAGGCGGTTTGAAGAAATGAGAAAAAACCATTATTATATGAAAGGTGTTCCATTACATGATATTCCTGTAGACGCTGATGAGGAAGATGAAGATAATAGTGATAGTAATAGTGAAGACGATGAGGATGAGGATGAGGATGAGGATAAGAGAGAAGAGAAGGCGAATGGAGAAGAAAAGAATTAGTACTCCAGTCACTGACTACTTATCTCAAATATTCGATGCTGAAATTATTTGGATCTCAGCAGTGATAGTGGCTGAAATTTTTCGAATTGGATTAATGTCAAGTTGTTGTTTTTTTCAGCCTGAAGTTGTAGGTTTGAACATGTAGATTAGACCATTCCTTGTTCAAAAATCTCGTAGCTGATCTTCCTACAGCAAACGCAATGAAGTACCATTTAGTGGTTAATGAGGAACTGTGAATATACTCTAGATTTCACTAAAACTTATATATATTATATATTGAGTTAAATGCCATGTTTCATGAGTCGAGGACAGAAAATTTGCTATTTCGCGCTTAATTAAGGGTTAGTTAAAAAATTTTTCATGCTGTCTTGATCATATTTTTATAAGCTTATTTCATGTTAAAGAGTAGAGAGTGTAATACTAACTATATATGTTTATATATATACCAAAAAAAAATATTCTCAAATAAATATCCTATCCCTAGAAAATCAAACCTATTTCCAAAACCATCCTCCTTTATTATTCTTATCAGAGAAATCTGGTTTGCTAATACTAACAGATTCGCTTACACTAACAGTATTATCATCATACCATTTCTTTACGACTTTCTTAGTTTCAAGGGTACCATCATCACGAGAAATAGTTTCACTGATAATAGAAGACGAAATCGTAGTCTTTCCTTCTTTCTCAGCATCACTTTCACTAACATATTTAGCTGAAGATTGACCATTTACTACTCTACTATCAGTACTTCTTTGGGTTATTCCTGCAGCATCTGACTCAGATCCAGATCCCCAAGGTTTTGTCCAATCAAATTCCTTGGATTTCTGTTTTTCTCGTTGTTCAGTTATTCTTCGCCATTCTTCATCTCGTTTAGCAGCTTCAGCTTTTCTCATTGCTCGACGCCAATCAAGATAAATGCTGTAATCAGTAAACCATTGCCTATCTTCCAAAGGGGTAAAAGGTGGAGATAATGATTTGCCATCAATACCAATTGATTTGGTGACTTCATACTCTACAGTAGCGTCAGGGAACAAGCATCTCCAAACACCATCACGCGACCACGCAGATATTCCATTAGCTTCCTTACATCTATCATATTGACGCATTGAAGGAACAGGATAAGACCACAATCGGTCATGACGTCTTTGTCCTCCTTTTCCTGCTCCATGACCCCAATGACGATGACAATGATTAGACGACGAATCCTTATCAGTAACCTTATTATTCCCATCATCATTGATATCAGTTCCACTTTCACTACGACTAATCCAAAATGATCCAGGCCATTTCTCATCAACTGAATCCCTAATTTTATCCTGGAATCCATAACTATTGAATAGATTCGACAATCTACCCACGGTTCGATCAGTAAAATCCACTATATCGTCAAAAGATTCGGTGAGATCAGACCAAGATTTATTTATAGGATCATCTCTATCATTCTTATTGTAAGTGGTTTCAACTTTATCTCCATTTGATTTTGACATTCTGTGTAGTTATAAACAATCAATTAACAGCCAATTTACAAGAAATTAACGACCAATTCCAATTCACAATATCACAATTAATTCAAAAATAATTTAGAAAACAACCCAGTGTATTAATAATTAGTTCACAATCAATTCAAAAACAATTCAATTGACAATTGAGAAAACAATTCAGAAAACAATTCAGAACACAAACAAGAAGAAAGAAAGAAGTTCGCCACCTGATAAAGGAGATCTTTTTATGCAGGAAATGATAACGCGCGTATGTACGTTACATCGTGCGGCAACATGATCATAACCCTTAACCACCTAGATCCGGGGATGAGACGAAGGAGCTAGATGATGTACTGTATATATCAATTGTGTAAATAGAATACTGATAGAATAATATGATAATCTAACTGATATTTTGTATCTTGAAAATTATTGTGGACAACAATCTGGATAGATATAAACAGTGGTCCAGAAAGTATGGATTTGCATATGGTTCAGTCTATTTTCCTCAAACTTTGTACGACATATTTATATAATTCATATATTGAGAATAATATACCTTCATCGTATGTATGTGAAAATGTTTTTTTATTTGCAAGTTTTTAACCGATAGTTTTGAAGAAGAACTCACAAATGCTGCGATTCATCATCTCGATCAACCGGGCCCACCCCACTTTTTCACGTGATGATTATTCAGTTGCGCGCGCGCATCTCATGCAAGCTTAAATTGACCTCTGTTCTACGAAAAATATATCCTCAAGGTTTTGTCGTTGTTCAGTTATTCTTATCATGTGGGCAAATTCCAGACCTATCACTATGCTGGAGAAAGTTTAGATCTAAAATGACAATAATTTTCTTTCACAGAAAAAAGAACGAACTGTTAATAAACTACTGTTAAGAATCGGATTAGAGAATGTAACCTCTGGCATGTGATTACAGTAGCGCGCCTCTTTTTTTGAAAGTCAATATTCCTATATTCTCGATTAATATCAGGTAATTTATACTATTTATCGTTGTTTTTGAGTCAATCGAGCTTTGGTACTCGACACATGGTCGTGGCTCTCGGCAGGAGAGGAAAAACCGAACTACAGTGACTTAGGTTGACCCTTTAGCCGCCGAATCATTGTAAAAGATTACTTACATCCACCAAAACAAGCTATAGAATTTGATATATCTCCAGCCATGGGAGAGAATTTTGACAATCACCCTTAACAACAGACATATAATGGCTGCAGTCTAAGACTTTGCCGCCGGCGAAGATAGAGTTAACACTTGTGTTATTCCGATACATAGCATTCTATTAGCTATCTTCATTACCATTTACGTCATAGAATGGTCTCAAACCGCTCAAGAAAGTTTTATTTTACCGACAATTAGACTTGGATCTTTGGCGGGGGTTAATAAATGAGCCACATGTTTATGCCTTTTGTTCCTGGCCGGGTCTGAAAATATGCAGCATCTGGAATCGGCATAAACCCTAACCTACCGCCGTAAGAATGTCTTATGTTGCATGTTATCATGAGAGAATTGTTAAATATGCTTATGGCTTTGTTTAGAAAGAAATAACTAACTAATTTACTTCACAGATAACTATCTTATCGTGTTAATTATGCAGCAGGAAGAAAAAAAAGAAACTTCAACCCGGACCTTGGTCTCACTTTCAAGTTCTTGTGTTATCTATGACTATCATTCAATGGGCTGATTCCGAGAACATTGCACCAACAGACAATTCTTAATATCATGTCCAGGTAAGATAGTCTGATAGAAGTCGTATGAATGAGGTTATCATAATAATAACCGCCCAGCTAAATGGCATTTCCATTGTTTGTCAGGTACCACCAATGTGGTATTAAATGCTAGAACTTAAAGTGTGAGATAATATATTTGCGAAGCAGGATGGCATATAACAATCTCAACATAAAAATACTACTGAAGACAATGGACATTAAATGAATTGAGGTGGTTTTACTACCTCTCTGGGTCTATATATTTGTAGATATTTCACTATCTCAACATCGATTTCCAGCATTTTTCCTTTCATCTCCTCAACCCAAGTTGTGATTGAAAAAATTCCTCTTCTTGTTTATCTTTTTCTTAATGTCTTGCTCACTAATAGTATTTGTCGTCTTCTTTTCTATTTATTTCCTCAGGGTCGATATCTCAACTGATGCGGTGATAACGATAATGCAATTCGGCGTTAAATTGTCTTCTTATATTGCATCGGTTCATTTCAAAATACTAACATATTATTAGCCTTATCAGCCTTCGGAGGAGCTCGATTCCCGATATTAACTCAGAGGGCGGCTAAATTGAAGAGATAAATCTATCAGTCTATCTTATCTTCATGCATATTGCTGTCGTTTAATCGTTATCTAAATGCAATGATCGTTAGATATGTTTCCTAAATGGAGTAAGTACATACACGTCAATCCCTGATTCAGTTCAGTTTGATACGAAATAAATGCCAAGATCACAATAAATTATAGAAGATATATTATGATAGGAGACACGAATTGAGAGATATAGTGACTTGGCTGTGGTGGTTCAAGTCACTGAGCGGCATATAATGATTAGAATTATTTATTTCATTATTGAATGAATATATTTTTAGTATGTTCAGCATTGGTCAGCTCCGAGTTAGGAAGGATTTCAAAATAATTATTCCGCTTTAGATCTTATTTTCGATAATCACGATCAAATATTATCTGTTGACTTCGATACTGAATGATACAGATATAAAAGATGTATTATCACAATTGTTTTTCTAGAATATGAAAATAAATCAGTACAAATAAAACAATCATCTCTAAGTGGCTGTTTTGATTATCAATTTCTCTAAAACATGGCTGTCGAACTACCAGTATTTGGTCCAGCTATGGGCTACGGTATAGTTGTAGGACTGGGTGCTGCTTTTGCAATCATTATGGTTGTCATATCATGGGCTTTATCAAAATACAAGGGAGAAGTACAAGATTCAGAAATGATGATGACGGCAAAGAGAAGTATTCATGCTGGATTAATCGCTTCAGCTGTGGTATCTTCCTGGACAATAGGATCAACTCTATTGCTTTCGGCAACATCTGCTTACATGTGGGGAATAAGTGCTCCATATTTTTATGGAGCTTACGCTTGTGTTCAGATCATTTTATTCGTAACTGCCAGTATAGAACTGAAACGTCTTGCACCTAATGCTCATACTTTCCAAGAACTGGTAAGACATAGGTACGGTAAAACAACCCATCTTTTAATGTGTTCATATAGCTTAATCCAGCAAATTACTTATTCCGCAAATCTATTAATTAATGGAAGTTCAGTTGTAAACGCATTGACGGGTATTAACAGAGATGCTGCTATTGCATTATTTCCATTAGGAGTTATTGTTTACACTCTTATGGGTGGTATTAAGGCAACATTTCTAACTGATTGGACACATACTGTTATCTTATATGTACTAATGCTCATGTTCATGTTTTCTGCATTCGTAACCAGTGATATAGTAGGAAGCCCTGGAAAGTTATGGGAACTTCTTACAACTGCTGGACAACTTCATCCTATTGCTGGTAACGAACAGGGATCCTATCTAACCTTTAATTCAAATCAAGGAGGGTTATTTGGATTGGTTCTCTTCGGTGCAGGATGGGCAGCTTCGGTAGATTCTCAATTGTTTCAAAAAGCAATAGCTTCTCATCCAGAGTCGGCACTGGGTGGATACGTTCTTGGTGGTATAGCATGGTTTACAATTCCATTTTGTCTTGCTACTACTCTTGGTTTAGTCTGTGCCGGTACCGAACATCTGCCATCCTTTGTAACATATCCTGAAAGAATGTCGGCTGAACAAATAGGAGCAGGATTAGTATTACCTTTTGGTGCAATGACTCTTTTAGGTAATTCAGGAGCAGCAGCAGTTATACTGATGGTATTCATGGCTGTTACAGCTGCCTTCAGTAGTGAAACAGTGGCAGTATCTGCACTGTTTACTTATGATATTTATCAAGCATATTTTGACAATGGTGCTGATGGTAAAAAACTTGTAAAAGTTGGCCATATTGCAGTGGTTGTCTTTGGAGTTTTTACCATAGGATTGGCCATTGGTCTTGCTCATGCTGGTTTTGATGTGTCTTTCATCACTACAGTTAGTGGTATTGTAGTAGATGTTTGTATAGTTCCAATGGCCGGAACTCTGTTCTGGAAACATATGTCCAAATGGGGATTCATTTTTGGAACTACAATTAGTTCTTTAGCATCATTGGGTATTTGGTTGGGTGTTACTCATCATCAATCAGGGGCAATTAATCTAACAACTTTATCAACCAACGAAGCGCTTGCAGCAGGTAATATTTGTGCTGTAGGCATACCGTTGATTCTAGTTCCAATTATCACCTATATCAAACCGGATAATTTTGACTTTGGAAAATTCAAAGAAATAAGGCAAGTTGATGATCGCGAGTTTGATAAAGAACATGGAGTTAAGGTCACTACTATCAGTGTTGAAGAGGAAACCAGTAGCCATTCGGAACTAGGAGATGAGATAGTCCATGTGGATGAGGAGAATGAACTTACATATGATAAGAAGATGAAAAGAGCCAGAAATATGGGGATTGTAATTAGTGTTTTTTTCCTCCTTTTCTATGTTGTTTTATTCCCAATGCCTCTATTTGGATCGAAATACATATTTAGTAAGAAGTTCTTTGTTGGGTGGATTGTGGTAGCTTTTCTTTGGGCATTTTTTGCCTCAATTTCCATTACTTTATTGCCCATTTTTCAAGGATGGCGATCAATTGTTAAAGTGTTGAGGGCATTTTTGGGCATGAAACAGAAGGTAGGCTCTTCTTCTACTATAGTAATTGAAGGAGTTTTATCTTCCTCTGAAGTCGTTGCTATTGGTGAAAAGAACATTTCCACCTCTTCTAGTCAAGTTAAGTTATAAGAGTCTCAAATTCTGATTGATTATCGACGATCACATATTATAATTTTAGAGTTTTTAGTTGTATTTGTTTTTTTTGTGTGTAGCCGCCAGTAGTGCATTTTCTTTCCTTGTTTGTATTTAAATTGGAATCTATATTATGTTGGAGGAAAATTTTCATCCATCAAAGTAGAACCATTCAGAAAGTACTTGATACTTAATCCAATCATTAAAATACATTTTCCGATTGATTGATTGATAATCATTTATTGTCTATGTAAGCTATCTATAGCCAGCGACGCTAATATATCTTATTTAACTATCCCTAAAGAATAATCCTGATGCTCCACTACTATATCTTATTTAACTATCCCTGAAGAATAATCCTTATGCTCCACTACTATAAAAAACCACATAAAATTTTCCTCTAAGACCATTTTCTTCAATGACGATAGATTTTGTGTTCTACTTTTCATCTTTATGCATCACGTCGAAGATCAAACGAAGAATAGAGCTAAAGAACATCTCAGTTTACCATTTACAAAACGGCATCATATAGATCAAGGATACGTTCGACTCCGTGTTAATGCCGAAAATGTGATGTTTATTTCGGCTCCGCTATACTTATGCATGTGAACGCCAAGCAGAATGTTCCATCATGTCTGTACGGTCTATTTTCTTTCTATTCTCCCTCTTCGATGTCTCACCATACCTTATAACCGAACGTACTCCTGTGCCTATGTTCCTGGGTGAATTTACCAACTGTTTATTATGAATCAACTTTAAAAGTACAACAGAATTAATTTGCCGCTTGGAAGTTGTGGGCCCACAGATACTCCGCAAATGCTTTTTGTACCCTTACAGGAGAATTCATAAAAACCTGCCCCAAAAAATGTTCATTCTATTAAAACCCCTTACCGAACAATCTTTTAGAATGGTTAAATGACACCAGCAGCTGTCTGTTTTCTCCCTTTAAGGTGAGGTTGAAATGCAACTGTTTATTCCACTACTTCCTTCGATCTCTTTTATAAATGCAGAATTCCTGATTTGATTTTCCCGAGGCCGTGAGCAAATAGTATTATTGGCTCAAATGAACCATCGTACTTAATGAAAAAACAGGAACAGGCGATGTAACATCTTATTACAGACAAATGCATTAGCAGTCCATAAACGTCACGATTTATCCTGCACTACTTGCTTGCTTTCTTACATTTATTGAGTTAATTTATCAAGATCGTCAGAAATCATGAATAATAAAGTATAGGATGATTGAGGAGATTATTAAGATATTAATCGGTCAAGTTAAACGAGCCTAATAATCCTAACTGTTTTCAATTAATCTAGAATTCAAATGCTGACGATTTCCCATTAATCTAACATCAAAAATGCGCACGATCGCTTGTCCACATGGAATTTAATTACAAAATTGAACTTATTGACCGTTTCTAGACTTTACTCGAGCAGACGATCAGAGTTGTCAGCTCCCCTGCATATGATCCAGGAACAAAAAGGTAAATTACATGGCTAGTTTCGAGCATGGGGCTTGAAACAGAAAAGGCGGGAATCGATCAGGCTCGATCGTGAGAATGTGCATGGACCTGCATCAGGGGTAGATTGCCGAAAATGAAATCGGGTCAGATCATATCCTTTTTTGAACTTCGAACGAGAAGAGTCTGGCCATAATGTGCGGAAACATTCATGAAATAACTGTATTCCTAAAAAGAAAGTTTGATTTCGCAAAAGAAGACTTTAAAGAGCATGGGTTCGATCTTTTCTATCTCCGAGTTGCAATGCAGTTGCTTGATAGAGGTTCACACGTTGTTCAATAGCAATTTGTCCCTCTTGCTAATTGGCCTAAACGAGCATTTTTGTATATTAAGTCATATTACCAATGAGGATTTGTAAATTCTAATTTCCCACTGTTATTCCCGATCTGTCCTCAAAGTTGTTCTCGACGTTGTTCCCCATGTTATTGGAGTTTTAGCAAAACTATATAAAGAGATGTCGGTTCCCATTAAACTTGTAAATGACTTCTAATATTCTGTTCTGCTATCATTATAATCGATATCAATAATATTCATTCAGTCACTAGAACTAAACTCTCTCAAGTATCTTGCTATCTTTTCAATATGGTTAACTTCACCAAAATTTTCTGCATTGCTGGTTTAACTGCTATTGCTAGCGCCCAAACTTGTGGCTCTCTTACTGGAACTGCAGCCTCTGCTGTTTCCGCTGTTAATGATGTAGGTACCATTGTCGAAGGTCTTCTTGGGGACCTTAAAACTTTACCTTCGGACCCCTCTACTCTTGGTTCTACCCTTGACAGTGTTGCCGGCCAACTTCTCACAACCCTGCAAAATCTTACATCTACTCTCGAACAGGTTGGTGATGTAACTGATTGTGATGTGGCCGCTATTACATCAGCTCTTACTAGTGCTCTTCCTGGTATTCTTGCCAATGTCCAAGAACTCACTGAACAAACCCCAGCTATTTCTATTTTTGATCTTACCAGTACTTTGCAAAGTGATTTAACTAGCATCGTCAACCTTGTTCTCAATTTGATAACCGAATGGAATTTACCTTGTACTGCTGTTGAGTTAGTTGGCGGAATTCTCGACACTTTGAGTGGAATTCTAGGATCTCTTGCTAGTATTTTCGACCTTCCTTCACTACCTGCTATCCCTATTTGTGATCTCACCTCAAAGTGATAGAATTCTTTTCAAAGTACGGTAGTGTATATTAATTTACTAGATTTTATAATAATATGATGTATTTCCGTTTATTTATACGTTCTCGACAGAGTCTAGCTTCTGATATCTCTCATGGTACAACCCCAATTCGTCTTGGTGAAGGCACATTCCGTACCTAGCTCGAGAGGTGTTTCTCCGGGTCCTTGGCTAACCCTGCAAACAACCCCATGCAGTAGACCTCTCGGCCGTTGTTGTTGTGTCCGGGGTTCCAGTTGGTTGTAACTTATCACAGACAATAATTCTCTGGCATCGACACGAGGTCTGGGTCTGGCGGGGCAAGAGGCAAGTGGATAACGGTCCCTTGGCAAATACCAGAAGAATATCATTCTCAACCAACCCAAAGTCAGATGATCTCACCTCCTGCTATATATATCCAGTCGGACGCAAAAAAAATAAAAGGAGAGTAGAACGCTAATGAATAGTATATAAAAATCAATAACAACTGTGACTATAAAATAATAATAATAATAAAAAGATACACAGTCAACTGATGAACTCCTTAATACGCCTCCCCATATTCCTCCTCCTATTTTCTTTATCAAACCATGATGACATTATATTAACTTTCATCACTTCATTTAAAACTCCTCCGATTCATGGAAAAATGCCCCGAACGTAACAATAGTAGTATAAACTAACAAACCACCTGACAAAGACATAATCATTGCTGCAATGCCAATCATATGATTATGAGCAAATACAACTGGTAATGCTAATCCACTGAACACTAAAAAGCCAGTTGCAAATCTACCAAAATCGACAACCGTACTTCCCGATTCACTCATAAAGTCATCCGAGCTTGACCACTGACTACAAAAGGCGTTAGGTAGAGGGGCCAGTAAGAACATGGCGACTAAAGGTTAGCGGGGTGACACTATTTTATGCCATGCGTGGCTTCATGGTTTCACTCGAGAGGACGTCAATCTGCTGCAACACCTTAAGACATATGCTCATATAGTTTGAACAGGGTTGTCTCAAACTCCGAGCTGGCGCCACCGAAACAACTAGATGGACAACGGATATATTCCTGCACAACCCCTAGCGACTGGAGCTACATCTCAAACTCAACCTTTCACTCCTCTCATCCGTCCCAGTAACCTGACACAGGACCTATCAGCCTTGTTCAACTGCCGCCGGCGGCCAGAGCGATGCCCCAAAGCCCCTAGGCTCAATTCATTCAAAGTTAAGATAGCGCTGCGGCGGTGACCAATTTTTTGACACATCGAGAATAGTAGTATAGCAGGGGATGTCCACAAGAATTCCTGCAAGATTTACGTATTCGAAGATTCCAAACATGACAACATATTACTTACCAACAGTTAAAGGAAGCCAATTATCCCAGAGAGCACATGATAATATGATGAGAAGAAATCCTACAGCTAGTACACTGGATAGCGATATTATCTTGTATAGAGGGCTTACAGTTGGAAGCGCCATTTGATGATGGTGATGACTTTATTAACTTATATTGACAATATTGTTTTATATCATGTAACTCTAACTGTACTGCAACGCCTAGAAGAAGTTGTATACAATAACCCGCTTCCCTAACTAGGTCTATAGACCAGCACTCGAGACCACCGAAGGTTCAATTTGATAATGGTTAATTGAGTAATGGTTGTTGGTTAAGATACGGAAGCTGGATCCAATTTGATCAATTGACATGTTTAACGGGCAACAGAACCAGCCGCACATATCTCATGCCGGCTCTTGCATCCATGAGCCTCATACGCCGCAGTATTTAGCCAAAAAAAAATGTTGTTTGTATGTGTAAATATATAAAGGGTATTGAGTAACAGTCCTCAATTTAATCTCTTTAAAACTGGAATAAGAGGAATACAAAATACACAGATAGAAACATAGCTTTATATAACTTTGGAACAATAATGAAACTAATTTAAACTAATAGAAGCAAAGTTTGACAAGGTAATTTAGTGAAATCCTAAAAGAGAGAAAAGGCCGCATGAGCCTGTAGATCCCAATATAGGAAATCTATTAGAGATCTCAAAGGTCTATATCCTAATCTAAAGATTAGGTGTATCCGAATAAAAGATACCAGTAACGTAATAAGCAGTTACAGAGACAAATATAAGACTTCTAAGAGAATTATAATATATTGAAATATACGAAATAGAGATTGATTAATATAAAATATAAGAACTTAAGATCAATAACCATGATCAAATAATAAATACTAAATAACTAAACCTTGTAATAAAAAACCCTTAACCTTTAATATTTCATATGATAAACGAGATTCTAAGAATCTACAGTACAAGCCTGAACATCTAAACAAAGCCTCACAAAGCCGCAACCATCGGGAAAAAATAGTGTTGACATAATCCATAACACAATTTCTCAGGGGCCAGAGGTATCATCTACATTTCTCCAGCTTAGAAGCACTGGTTAGAGGTATAGTGACATTATGACGTTTGCAAAGTTTATCCGATCAATTCAACCCAATCTTGCCAAGATTAATGTTCAAGAGAATGCACTTTTCGTAGTTGGTAATGAATCTGCTGGTGAGTAAACAAGGGATAGCACGAGTTTTGGGGTCGGAGTTCTAACGTAAACAGATCTAGACTCTTGCGTTACATCAATTTTGACAGCATATTTGTGCTCAAAGGCCCTGGATGAGAATAGTAATCATCGGGTGTTTTCTTCTACAAAATTTTCTCCTAAAATTGTTCTGCCAATATTAAATATTCCTCGAGAAGATCTAAAACTTCGTCCTGATGTTAATTTTTTATTTTCAATAGTCGGCGTACCAAGCAACTCCTTCCTATTTCTTGATGATATAACTAAAAACCAACAGTTATTGGCAAAATCGTATATATTTCTGGTAGATTTCAACAAATTAACAACTTCATTGAGTAAACTTTTTGACCGACGTGTTGCTGGGGTTCTAGACCACCATGATGATGAAGGTTTATATAAAGAATCCATTTTGGATGTCTATGGACCTCGTGTTATTAATAAAGCAGGAAGTTGTATTAGTATTGCTGTTGATTATTGGAATCAAGTGTTTGACAAAAATAGTATGAGTGATTTATTCCAGCAGGAACCGGATTTAGTCAAACTAGCATTAGCTCCATTGCTTGTAGATACGTCTAATCTTCGTTACAGGGTGGAACAAGTTGATCGAGATAGTTATAAACTACTCAACGAGATTGTTCCTTCCAATAAACGGACCGTAGATGATAATGAAATCTTTTTCAACGAGCTTCAGAGCCATAAAAAGGACCTTCACGGCATGACAGGTAGAGATGTTCTCCGTAAAGACTATAAGGAATGGAATGATACCGCTACCATTTCAGCTGCTACCAGTTCAGTAGTTAAATTGGGAATAAGTTCTACTGTTCAGTCTCTTGAATGGCTATATTCACATCACAAAGATCTAGACTCTGAAATTGAGAATTGGGCCAACGAACAAGATCTCGGTATATATGCACTAATGACCACATATACTGACTCGTTGGGGAATTTCCAGAGAGAATTAGCTATTTGGTCCAAAACACCAGAGGCCAATTTACTTGTGGATAAGTTTGTCAGCAAGGCAGCATCAGATCTTTTACTCAAATCTAAGATCATCCCAAGTGCTCCTAAAACAAGTCCTACAAGACTTTTCCAACAAAAGAATATTGCAGCAAGTCGAAAGCAAGTTGCTCCTCTTTTCCGAAATGCCATTTATGGTACTGCATTAGCAGCTTTGTAAGAATTAGGTACTACATTGGCTTCAGCATACTGACTTGCCATTGACCAAAAGTTCTTGCATTATTAGGTAGGGATTCGGAGTTTTTATTAAGATGCACTTTCAAGGCATCTATGACTTTGTCTGGAAATTTGACTTGTTCCACATCTCCTCTGGTTTTCTCAAGAACGGCTATATACGACTTTGAATCCTCTTTGGGGAGAATCTAGATTAGCTGTGACCTGATGTCATCTCTCGAAAGATCTAACCGGCATTATCCACAGAGAGTATGAAAGCTAAATAATATCCGCTAAAGAATGGCTCAGACTGAAGTAAAGGGAGAAGGAAAAGGAGGAAAGATCACTTTGAAATAAATGTATCAACTTAGTAATCAAAAACGGTCATTTATATCGTGGAATCAAAAAGTGTCATTTATACAGTCAGGGGGTCTTGTCGACAGTAATTCGGTCTAGGACTAATAGAAACTGACTAGCTAAAAGGTAGTGAACTCGGGAGTAGCACAAGGTGGTATTCCTTTTCTACTTCACAACTAAGATAGTCTTAGATAGAGAACTAGAACAATAATAATAATAAGAAACAAACACAATAGACTGTCAATAGTATATATAGACTTGATAGGGCAAAGTGAAGAAGAAGTAGAAGGTCTAACTTCAGGGTCCAAATCAAAACCGGTCATTTATTTTATTGCAGATCTTATTAATAACGGACACTTATACCGCTAATAATTTACTGACATCTCGACTTGAATGACCTACTTCGCGATAGTTATTAGACGAAGTTTAGTTATAATACGTATTACACTACCCATAGACTGATTCATTGTGTTATATTGGTATTACGGTAAGAAACATTGAAGTTGATGTTCCTGTTTTATATTTTTACTAACAAAATCCTAGTCATACTTTGTGCCGCTCAATGTTTATGAGAACGGAAAACCTGGGGTAGAACAAACCGAGCGAAGCGAGCAGCGGGGCCTGAAGAATAGCACCCAGACCAGCGCCATGATACATGCTAACAATACAGGAAAGTGGGCTACCACCTACAGCAGAAAAATTAAAGTACCTTTCACATAAAAACTACGGGATTTTACTATTGGACGAGCTTAAAAGTGAAATTATTTCAATTTAAGACGAAGATCAACTGGTGACCAGAGTCGGGGTTATTCTGGTTGACTGCCAATGCTCAACGATATTGTCGATCGACTGTCAGCAATTATAATTCCTTGATTTCTTAATATTAGTTTTATCAGTATTTTCAGGTACTAAATCAGATCCTGGGATAATATTTTGATATAGCAGTCAGGGCCCATTTACTAACTCAGGCAAATGCACATGAAGAATTATCCGCCGGTGATCATTTCTAATTGCCGCATCCAGGACATCTTGAAGGACAAGTCCAGGGAGGATGAAATCCTCTCTATTGTTGAACATCTCTGGTCGGTTAGGGTTATGATCAAAGAAACACTCATACGGGAAATACAGATTATCAGGTAACATTCCTGGCATTACATGCACCTCCTGCCCAACATGAGGATTGACGCCCTGTCCCCGGTCCATCATCCGAAGTGTCAAGCCAGCGACACGACCGTCCTGGGGAGCTCTTCCAATGGTGATAGCAAGAACTCTGTTGACAACATAAGTCATTTCCCCCTCTCTAACTTCTACCTCAAACCATATTCCCACCTTGTTACGTAAGTGGCCTGGTGTTTTGCTACAAGCGACTTCAATTGTGAAAGCCGGTATACCACAATCCTGACAATTACTTGGAAGGAAGCAGCTATCAGGACAGTGACCCCTTCCTCCTTGTGAGACAAGACCGGTGCCTTGTAGAAATAGAAATTGTCTGAGCCTGAGTTCTTGGATATTGTCCGTTGCCGGATGGACCCTATGATTCCTCAATCTTTCCAACGCTATCAGCTATCTGACAACTTGTTCATCCTCCCATTGCCTACGTCGTCGTTGCATCCCATCGTGCCTCAACCAATTTGAATATCTCATGAGCTAAGAGAGAACTGACAACCTCATGCGTTTAGTAACGTACTTAACTAATTAGAGCTCACTTGGAAATATTAATTCGACAATTACTGACTACGCCCGTGAGCCAAAGATTTTGGCCTGTAACCCGGGCCACAGCATCATATGATTGTCATGAATGAACTGAATGAAAAGAAAAAAAAATTATTTTAATGAAGAGGGGAAATGAAATGTAAAGATAGTTGAGCAGTCAATTAATTAACTTATCAGAGACCGACAACTTAAGCTTTCCTAGATAGGTTGCCTACAGTATATGTAGATGACCAAATGGGGTTAGTTTCTAATGCATAAGCAGGGGTATTCGTTAAAGTTAAAAAAAAGTTAATTTTTCTGTTAACTTGTTAACGTTAACACCTGCTGTACCTCGTGCCACAGATCTAGTGGTGGTCTTCAAAAATATTTACGTGTCTTTCGCGTCTTCTCCTATCCTCTGCCATTGTCTACAAGCCATCCACTGAACTGTTACCGCAGCCGAGCAGCCGCAAGAAATAACTATAATGAAGTGCACTGTTACTCGGTTAAAAGTGAACAACAGATAACTAAGTGACTTTATGTACAGCAGTATCACATACCAACTGCTGGGAATTCATCCAAACTTATGCCTAGTTATTGGACTAGAAGTAATTCAGTAAATTAATCTATCCAAGTCCTTGTTTGACACTTTATCTTGTTGACTACACTTGATACTCTCAAGTGTCATTTCTGCGAATTGTATAAAAGTTGCTGTGGCAACAAAAATCCTCCTGCGACGAAAGTAAGAATAATCCAGCAAATGACCTTCAATTCAGAAAGTACACCGCAGCGAGACAATCTGAATAAATGTACTGAAGATAAAAAAATAAAAATAAAAATAAAAGTTGGCACTAACAAGAATTTAATAAACTGGCACCTCTTGATATAGTGATATTTATATCTTATCAATTTATAAAATGGTGAAATATTAGCCTAATTACCCCGACAAATTAAAATATTTCTTCAAATTGTAAGAGCTAAACAAGTGATAGTAGAGTTCTTCTATCAATTGCTGACATCAGACCGGCATGACGGGAAGGACATTGGCTTATATTCTATCTCATTCTCTTATATATAAACTTATGTAAAGTATCCATAATTCTGATCAGTCCATCGAATTTCCCAATTCTTGTTTCCTGGCACAGTTGTTGCAGGTCCTCTTGATCTTGTGAACACCTCTAATCCATTAGCAGAGAGAAAATCAGCTATATCACAGTCCTTGTTGATATAAATATTTCGAATATTTCCTGCATGAAGTAACTCTTCTACTGACTGGTCGTTAAAGTAACTGAAATCAATTGTAGTCAGATTCCTACATATCTCATTCGCAAGCTTTGCAATCCATGGATTGGAGACATAGATATCTTTAACAGTGAGATCCTCAAGTTTGGGACATTCACGACAAATGTTTTCCAATTCGGTCTCAAAATAAGTTGTATCATCATCAGTAGTATGTTTATGGAGACTCAATATCTTCCGTAAATAAAGTTGTTGAATTTCAGCACCAATATTATATATTCTCATTACACCTAAACAATCCCTACCAGAATATCCAAAATATTCTATATTCGGCATACCAGAGAATAATTTTTCTCCTGGTCTAGGTGGCTCGGCAGATTCTACGTCTATAAAACCAGCTACGAATAATCGCTTAAGGTTTTTACTGGACAAATTTGGAAGAACAGACATGTGATCTCTTCCTAATAAATTCATACGAGAATTAGGGTGTCCATGATCAATGCAAATAGATAGAGTTTCTAGATTATCTATAATAATTTCATTTATTTGTTGAACGATTTTCTGCTTCAGGTTAACAGATTCCAGTATCGTTTTCTCTGACTCCAAACTGTCAAATATATCATAATGACTAGTATTATCCTCCTCAATTCTGTTTTCATTTACAAAAACGTCATAGTCAAGCACTAAGTTTCTAAGCTGAGGGGAATTACTAATTAGACTATTCAGAAATTGAAGAAATCTTTCTGGGATTTCGTCACCAGTTTTACCAGCAAAGAGTTTGAGATAGATTCTAACAGAGTTTAATTTTGGAAAGTGCCAATCTTGGCCCTCGGTCTTATGAAGTCGATGATGATGTTCCTGTAGACTCTTATCATAATCTTTCAAACTCCCTTGAAGAAATTTCAGAGTCATTCTCTCCAGATGAGGAAGGAAAGCAAGATTATCGATATATGATGGGTCATACAAAGAGATTGTAATCTCATTTAAATTATTGAAGGCGGTTCCACCTTTTCTAGATAAAATACTGAACAGGTGTTTTTGTTCTGATTCAAGGGTTATAACAATTGATTTGATTTTATGTCTATCTTGCTTTTTGTTGAAGGGTCTGGAAGATTCAGTATAATTTATAATTCTATCATTCCAAGATTTTGAAAGGTGCCGAAGTGAAAGAATCAACCTTGGGTCTAAATAGTGGAATATTCTATCAAACACTTCTTTTGGTAACTTATCAATTGGGGAAGAAGAAGATGGGGGTGGTGTCGTTGTAGAAGACTCTGGATGCTTTAAATGATCAACTACTTTATGGTAGAGATCTTGGGCATTGATGTTGCCAAGGTGAGACATATCTGCTCATTTAAGAACGGTTGTTAATGTTATCAATTGGATCGAATAAATCAAGTAAAGTTACGAAGTTGATGCCTACAAGTTAGAGAGAGACGTTCATGTCAGACTTTAACTTGACGCTTTGACAAAGAAGTTAACAAGTTAAGTTGAAAGTTAAAAGTTAAAAGTTAACTGGATAATTGTTTAACATCTTGTATAACGTAACCAAGTAAAGTTAGTAAGTAGCTCGGAGATAACAATATTGTGGCGTTCATGTTACACTGTACAGAACATGTAGTAAGTTACCTCGTAATCATATTTGTAACGTTAACATCCCGATATAACGTTGTAATCGGGATTTTAACATTACAACGTTATATCGGGATGTTAACTATCCCGCATATCCGCTGTATTAACAGAGATGACGCTTATGGCCTGACACCCCCCTCTCTAAACGAATCAGGGGGGCGGGGGCATAGATCTCGAGTATATAACCTGCCAAAAGCTTTAAGTCGGCTTTTAGCTTTTCTACCTCCAGCAGTTGGGTGTTTCATACATTACCCCTCCCGCTCTAGTGAAATCCTAATTGAGAAGTTCAGCTCATCCGATTGTGCCTAAAACCAAGACCTGATCTGTCTTGGTAAGTAAATCGATTTCAGCCGCATGACATGTAGATCTATCTAGATCGATCTATCGATCGAACGCAGCGAAGAGAATGTGGAGTCTGCCCGAACTGCCAGAACCACTTCGGTTTTTGCCTTCGGTTACTAGGGCTCTGCCTCCGACCTCGTTCTCTTATATTTCTGTCTGCCATTTAGCTGATGATATTCATGAGCATATAACAGTTAACAGAAAAATAGTTCTCTGGAGCCAATGTCTGGTGGTTGTATTATTGCATAAAAGTCAATAAATTATATTTATTAAATAAATGTCCATTCTTGGTAAAAGAGGAGGGTAATACCCTAGATCGCGATCAATCGACGGCCGGCCTTGAACTTTCAGTGGCACACTTCACACTCTTCTCGTCATATCTAATATCTATCTCTATCTATCTATATATTTGTCTGATTGTCACTTGGTGCTTGATAAATAGAAGAATAGAGTAATATAAATATGGTAAGTTTCAGGTTTGTTATTTGAGGATGATGATATTGAATGAATTGTAGACAAAGGTGAAGAAGCGTTCATCGGTTGAATTCCTATTAATCAAACTTGGTAAATCGATGTTTCGTTGCCATTGTTAGTTTTTCGTAGTTTGGGAATTGCATCTGTACAAAACAAGTGGCGAATATTTGCGGATATTTTTAATATTTCGAAAATCGTCAATTGTTCCATTATTGATCCATACTACATCACTGTCTTTCATCAACTCTTACTAACTCTATTTTAATAGTTTCGAAACTCATACGATAACGATTCCGTAACATACTCCCCTACGGGACGTTTGTTTCAAGTTGAATATGCCCTTGAGGCTATTAAACAAGGATCTGCCGCTGTTGGATTGGTATCTAAGACTCATGCTATTCTAGTGGCTTTAAAGGTAAATATTCTCCTCTTGTATTTGAACTGGATCTGGTACAGATCTGGTACGGATCGGCCTCTGGCGCGAGACCTTCAGCTCTTGAGATATCCGCTCAACTAGCAGAGCGTAGTGTTTTTGTTCTTGATTACTAATCTCTCTCTCAGCGAAATGCAGAAGATCTTGGTTCATATCAAAAAAAATTAATTCGAATTGATAATCATCTTGGTGTAGCTTTAGCTGGATTGGCACCAGATGCTCGTATTTTATCAAATTTCCTTCGATCTCAATCTTTGACAGCTAAGTTGATTTATAACCGTCCTTTGGCTGTATCTAGAGCTGTATATGCTATTGCAGACAAGGCACAGTCAAACACTCAACAATATGGACGTAGACCTTATGGAGTCGGGTTAATAATTGCTGGTTTTGATGAAACTGGTCCTCATTTGTATGAGTTTTTACCAAGTGGTTCAGTATTGGAATATGTAGGGACCGCTATTGGTGCTCGTTCTCAAGCAGCAAGAACATATTTGGAAAGGAATTTTGAAAAGTTCGCTGATTCATCTTTAGAGGAATTGGTTGTTCATGGGTTAAACGCATTAAGAGATACTTTGGCTCAAGATAAGGAATTAACTTCAAAGAATACTTCAATTGCTGTGGTAGGACTTGATACCCCTTTTAAATTGATTGATGATGATGATGTTATTCCATGGTTGGATAAGTTAGACTCTGTATCAAGAACGAGTCATCCAATTATTACTACAACAACTCAAGAAGATCAACAGCAATCAGATACTACTAATGCCGATCAAGTTGCTGATGCTACTGGTCAAGATGTGTCTGGTACAGGTGGTGATGAACCACGAAATGATGACGAAGATACAACAATGGAGGATACCACGCAGTAGATTGAAATTAAGTAGAGAGAATATGTAGAATAAAAATCAATGAAAGTCTACATTTTTTTCCGCAGACTCTAAATATGGGTCTTATTACGCTTCCGAGAGGTTTGGCCATAGCTTCATTTGAGAGCGGCAGGACCACCGAACAGATGCCGGAGGCACTGTGGTAATAATTCAAGGGAAGCGACTAATCGAACCTAGGACAGAGAGCTAATCTAGCTCAAAATAGATTTATTAACTAGATATTCCCGTACTAAAATATCGATGAGTTCATAGAGGTAGGTTTTTGCCTGCCATATCTACACATAGTGTGTTAATATGCAATTGTTAACATCACTTTTTGTCAACGAACCCTTAGGTTGGCTAAGGCAGAGCTAGATAAAATTTGTATTTCGGACACCGCACTTTCGATTTACTCCATATCCGCAGGCCTAGTGATCTCACAAAGTATTGTTCGTGATAAAAAAAGAGCTTGAAACATTGACTACCCTTATAGATATATCAACATAGTCAATTTCCTTTTAACAAACCATATCCCATCTTTTACCATTTTTCCTCGGGATGTCGCTTAAACTCCTCATAGGCCTCTTTATTAAATACAGACAATTCAGTCTCATTTTCAACTCCGTAATGTTCTAATGTCTTCGTCTTATCATTCAAATCTAAAACCCAGTCATCGTCATGATCAAGGTTGACAACCAAATTCATTGTCTTAGAGCCATGGGCTTTTGTATATATTTTAATAGTATCAAAATTAACTGTTCTGTACGCTTTAAATGCAGAATCATTTTTAATTACTGGTGGTTAGTATAAACTCCAACCGTCTAGGGCAAACACAACGCTCGACAATCTGAAACGCTAATCAGCCACCAGAAGCATTTATTCTTTTGTACCAACTGGGGCTTCGTAATAGCCTCATCAAACAGCTTATAGACATACCCCCCTCTACTTTCTCGAGAAGACCACCAGCAGTTGTTGTTGTTAAATCAAGGTCCTTGAAAATATGATTTTTGACTGTACGATATGGGAACGATTTAATCACTCGAACGGTTATGATAGCCATGGTATTGGGACGAACCGTTGAGGTTAAAGGTTCCTCGCTATCGTAATTAGGAGTGGCCATTATTAAACTGAATATATCAATGAGAATGAAGAATTAAACACAAAGGATGAACGATAGAAATCAGGAGATACAGGATGGTCCAAGAAATTATTAATACAGGAATTAATTTTGAGCGGATAAATCACGTGGTTTATCAAAAGCCGCGCGAGAACAAGGCCGGACTGGCGGGCGATATTCACTAGGGGTACCAGTAATTGAAATCAACCAAGGGAAAAGAATCAGCATGTTTAACATTTATCATAATATATATAACTTTTTTTTGTTATCGAATGAATCATTACATACATGCGTGTGTTCCGCGCGCGCGCGATAAGCAAAAAAAACACGTGCCAATAAACATTTAAATTTAATTAAAATGGGATAATCGAATTGTAGATCAGCGATGCCAAAGATCTAACCGGAACGGTTCGCTAGTTTATTCTAACTCCGACTTGCTGCAGTTCTCGATTAAAAAAAATGTAGACCGATTGATTATTGACAGGAATATTCCTGTCAGACTCTACGTTTCAGAATATTCCTTAAACGCGTAAAATTATATAACACGCGACCTACTTAAAACAATTTGTTAACCGTTTCTAGAAGTTTTCCTAAACCGTAAGTGGCAATGGTTAGACTGAACTAAACGTTAATAATTGAGGAACTTCAATCCACTCACGTTACAAATAAAGTTAGCCTCGTAGTAGTAAAAAAAGGGGTTAACCTCATTATAGTGGTTGACACAACATAGTGCCCTCCATCTGACCATTCAAATTCTCAAGCGAAAGCGAGAGCTAGGGCTTTAGGCAAATCGGAGTTGAAGGAGTAAATAGAACAATAAAATAACTAATTATTATTATAAACTAACTTACTGGAGTTGAAGGAGTAAATAGAACAAGAAAATAACTAATTATTATTATAAACTAACTTACTGGAGTTGAAGGAGTAAATAGAGCAAGAAAATAACTAATTATTATTATAAACTAACTTACGGTAACTTGTGATCTGTAGTCCTTCTAGCTATTAGCTATTAATGAACCTCTTTTATAGAATTCGTGACGCGCCTTCTTTAAACCGCTGCCTAGAAAGCGGTGGCTGAAAGCCTCATCAGCCCTACTAGCTACAGTTGTTGCTTCCTACCGGCTGCCCACCCCCCTGGTTACGGAAACTTGCACTCTAAATACACACAAGATGGCCCCAAAATCCACTGCTAAAAGTTACTGCTACAAGTATAAACAGTTAAAATTAACCTGGGAAATATTTACTCCATCTCTTTCTAATTAGAGATCCAGCCACCATCTTTTATATACATTCTAATATTAGAAAGCGAAAGTTATATATACTCCTGGTAGATAGCGAAAGTTTTATATATTCCTCCTGGGTGAAGTAATATTGGAATTGAATAATTATTTTGTTTAGTCGGTCTTTTGTTCGGTTGTTTCTCCCGGTCTAAATCTTATTTCTGATATATAAAGAAGATCTACTTCTGCTACTGAATCAAATACTGTAAAATCTTTTTGAATATGAGATAGGAAGAAGTAAACAAAATATCAATTCTGTTCCTTGGTGACTCTCTCTTCGATTACTCTGAATGAACTAAGCAATTACTGCTCCGACAATTTCTGACGCTTGGATATATAATAGACACTTATTTCAATTGGTTATTTTGGCTCATCAAATCCATCCTATGCATATATATACTACCTCTTATTCACAAATGACAACACACACAACAAATAGCATCACAAATATTACTACTAATGGTAATATTAAACAACTACCGGCATGGATTGCAACTCAACATAAAGCGTTTTTAAGATGGGCAAATACTTATTTCGAAGCTAATGATATTCCTCCAATGAAAGATCTTATAACAGATTTCTCATCGGGTGTAAAACTCATCCAACTTCTTGAAATAATCGGTAATGAACCTTTGGGTAGATATAATCCAAACCCAAAACTTAATGTTCAAAAAGCAGAGAATATTAATACTGCTTTAGAATTTATTAAACATAGAGGCATTCTACTCCATAATATTGGTGCTGGTGATATTATTGAAGGTAACTTAAAATTGATCTTAGGCTTATTATGGATTCTGATTCTAAGATTCACTATTTCTGAAATCAACGAAGAAGGTCTGTCTGCTAAAGAAGGTCTTTTATTATGGTGTCAACGTAAAACGGCCGGTTATGAAGGTGTTAATATAAAAGATTTTTCATCATCTTGGACTGATGGGTTAGCATTTTCGGCTTTAATGGATAGACATCGACCTGATTTACTTGATTATGACGAATTAGATAAGTCGGATCATAAAGGGAATATGAATTTAGCTTTTAAAATAGCTGCTGAACAAGTAGGCATACCTCAATTACTTGATGTAGAAGATATTTGTGATGTCACTTCTCCTGATGAAAGATCTGTCATGACTTATGTTGCATATTGGTTTCATGCTTTTTCTGCTTTGGATAAAATTGAAACTGCTGGTAGACGTTTAGAGAAATTCATTGATGTCACTGGTTCGGCTTTAACCATGCAACATGGTTTTGAAAAACGTATGAAATTACTTTTAGAATCAATTAAAAAAATTCAAAATGTTTGGATATCTTCAACTTTCACTGGTACTTATACCGATGCTAAATTACAATCTAGTCATTTTAGTGAATATAAAAAGACAACAAAACGGGAATGGATAACTGAAAAATCCGAATTAGCATCATTATTAGGGAATATTCGCACCAAATTAGCGACTTATGGTTTACGAGAATACATCCCACCACCTGGATTAAGATTAGCAGATTTAGAACTTATATGGAGAGACCTTATTCAGGCTGAAGCATTAAGATCAAAAACAATTAATAATACAATGAGAGAAATTAAAGAGAAATTACGTAAGAATTTTGCCGATACTGCAAATGAATTATCATTATCTCTTGACACTGTATCTTTGAAAATTAGTGAATTGGAAGGTGAATTAGAAAAACAATTGGAAGGTATAACTGATTTAAGTGATCAATTAAAACCTTTGGATAGAATGTTAGTAGAATTGAAACGACTGGATGAGAAATGTCTAGAGGCGAATGTAGAGGAGAATGATTATACTGTTTATTCTTACAATGAACTTGAATATGAATTAGGATTAGCAAAACAATCTGTTGTCAAGAAATTAGCTTTTATAGAAAATCAGATTGTTGCACGTAGTATGACCAATCTGACCCCTATACAACTTGAGGAATTTGAATCTGTTTTCCGATTTTTTGATAAAGGTCAACGAAATTCTTTACAAGAAAGCGAATTTTCGGGAGCACTGGCTAGTTTAGGGCTCGTTTATTCTGAAGAAGAGATGCATCAAGTTTTTATGGTTGCTGGTGGTGGAAATTCTCATGTTTCGTTCGAAGAATTTATTAGATTTATGGTCGAAGTAACTGAGGATCAACAGACTGCAGAACAGGTTTATCAATCATTTGTGGATATTGCCAATGGTAAGCCTTATGTGACTGAGTTAGACCTTCAAAATTCATTAATTCCTGATTCTATGATTGAGGAACTCAAAGATATAATGCCAATAGTTGCTGATATCTCTGGAGAGGAAACTGGTTTAGATTATGTTTCATATATGTCGGAGCTGACGGGGATATCTAAAAAGAAGTTAAAATAAACGCATAATGTAAATATATATAAAATGGAAAATAAGTTCAAGACGAAGACATCTCAATTAATAGATTCAGAAATGTGGACTTCAACTATAGGGGGGCTGGTGCCCTACATATGTCATCTCTTACCGGGTCTGGGACAGACGAAAAATTGTATTGGAATCTGAGGATCTGGAATAGTACAGAGATAGAACATGTGGTTTAGAGTAGCATTTGGCTATCTATTAACTGATTAGCTGAGTCAAGGCGTCATGTGAGGGATATTAAATCTTTAAGTAGCACCGTGAATAGAAGTAACCAATATTGATTAATTAACAACGGTCGATTGAAAAGAATGCCAGGAGAAGCTTCCGATCCAGACCTTGAGAAGCTCCTTTCCGAATTAGTATATAGTAGGAGCCATAAGGGGCCAGGGGAGAGATTGTTGCTGTCGTTGCTGTCGTTGCTGTTATTGCTGTTATTGCTGTTATTGCTGTGGCCATGAGTTATCTGGACTATTGCTGTTGCAAACTCCAAGAGGCGAACGAGCGTCATTGGAGGTATTTGGACTAATGGATGACTATTTATGGAACTCGGCGGCAACAACGCAATCAAGACAACGAAGGGCTCTTAGCTGTGGGGGCTCGGGGTTGAAGGTTTGAACATTAATCACTTCTCTCTAACGTCTGTACCTTTGTAGATCTTATCCGGGAAACTAAACTCCTTCATTTGTCCGGGCAAGTAGGCCGGCCTAGTTTTCATGGCCTGCTATATATAGTATATCGATCTGAGAAGAGTTAGTAACGTCACTCACTGCCTTGTCGTTTTAAAAAAATATATATATAAAAACCGTCTTTTCCGTCGCCATAGAAAATAAAATCTATAAAATCAATAAGATTTACTACATAATATCGCTAAATAATAAATTGCTAATTTACATATATATTTCAAAATAAGTACTGCAAAGTAGTGACTGCTTGAAACCCCAGTAAATTTTCCGTAATGAAAAAGCCACGACAAGGGTGAGATTGCATCCGGCGGCCGGGTTCTAACTACGAAGGGAGGCTTATAAGATATTTGCTACAAATCTCGAGCCTAGTAGCTATGTCCCCTGACTATCTCGTCACGGCGTCTGATACATAGTCTTAGGAATATATATATCATTCAGATAATTATTAATTTTTTCTGTATATTTTTTGTCGGGCAGTTTTTATTCAGACCGAGACAGAACCCTATCTGCCTCGAGTTCCTTATCCGTCTGAGGCACTCCCGAGTCCGCCGCCACACCCCTAGATCTTGCTTGATGCCTCCTGTCTCGTTACAACATTTCGCCCTAGCCGCCAGAGGCAGGCTTACCCATACAGTCTCGTGAAACGTTAGTGAACAATGTATTCTATCTGCTTATTGACAGCAGCTATATAATAGTGGACAGATTTTTTGATAGCACGCTCTTTTATCTTGGACCTAATTTCGACAAAATTCTAGGACCTTGTTCTTCCCATTCAGCTTTTGTGATCCACATGTGCTCCTTATCATGCATGATATTGGCTAGCACAGCACCCCCTAAGAATACCATATGTCGACGACGAGGAGGATCTTCAATACGAACTTTAAATTTACTTAATCTCTCAGGATCTCCATTAAGAACTCGAGTTAACCATAATTGTTTAAGTTCCTTTTCAAGTCGACTAGGTAGACCAGGATACATACTAGATCCACCAGATAAAACAATGGCCTTATAGAGAGAAGTTCTTACATCAACATCAGCTTGTTGAATAGTATTAAAGAGATATTCAGCAATACCTGGTTGTTCACTATCAACTAAATAAGGTTGGAAAAGACATTCAGGTGCTTGGAATCGTTCAGGTCCTAACTTTATAGTCCGACCATCAGGTAATTCATAAGTTTCCATAAGAACAGTAGTTTCATTAGCTAATCTGTCATCATATTCCAAATCATAACTGACATAACAAAATTTTTCTTTGATTTGTCGAACAGTTTCAAAATCAGCTGTTCTGTTAAAGGCATATCCCCTTCGAAGCAATAGATTAATCAAGTTACGTGTAATATCTCTACCAGCAATATCCAGTCTACGAGTTAAATGATTCAAAACAGTTGACTCATAAACAGGGACAATATGAGTGACACCATCACCAGAATCAACAACTACACCTGATGATAACCCTTGAGCATATAAAGCCAGAACTGCTTGAATAGCAACATATACACCACTGAATCCATATTTTTCAAACATTGTCCCTACCATTCTTTCTCGATTAGACAATGGATTCAAAGGAGGTTCAGTAAGTAATATTTTCCGCCCTCTTGGGTCAATTTTCATTCTTTCATAAAATGAATAATCCCATAAATGTCCCATATCTTCCCAATTACGGATAATACCATTTTCCATTGGGTAAGAAATCTGTAAAGCACTTCTTGCCGCACTGGCTTCATCTCCACACATAATATCTCGGATTTCAATGTCATTTCCAGCACCTCCACCTACAGCTCTTTCTTCAGATCTAAGAATCGGTCGACCTACAATAGAAGGGAACGTATGATCAGGGAAATTCGTTCCTCCACGTCCAATTTTGACAAATCCAGTTCCCTGGTCAAGGACTAAAATGTTAGATTATACCAGGCCAAGGATTCGACTGCAGACCTCACAACTCGCATTTATAATTGTAGATCCCAAGAGCCCCTAACTTCAGCTACTGGATGATTGTCCACTTCTCATAACTCTCCAGAGCAAACGGTTGCTCATTTCACTTGTGAACTCTCTTCTATATTCCGCCTCCGACTCCCCAAACGTCTTTGGTTCCGCCAGATTCCGATTGGCATAACGAACCCACTCAAAGGGCCATAACCAGTCATCATCGTCGACAACTTACCAATTGGTTGTTCATCCGCCATTCTCGTCTCTCCAGTTCACTTTCAATTGATACTCTCTCTCTCAACAACTTCAAATTCAAACAGGAAACAGGAAACAGAACCTAGGATAGCGATAAACAAGTGAACAATTACCAGCTGGAGATAGTTAGCCATGTTGGGTTTAGGGTTATAATAACGCCGCACTGCCATTTTGGATGCGGCGATTTGCTGAGGCGATTTGCTGAGGCGATTTGCTGAGGCGATTTGCTGAGGCGATTTGCTGAGGCGATTTGCTGAGGCGATTTGCTGAGGCGATTTGCTGAGGCGATTTACTGCGGTGACGCTGCGACGATGGCTTCCAGGCAGGCCAGTTAAGAAGAAATTTGACACTGGAATTTACTCGAATGATCTGTCATTAACCGACAGGGGAAAATGGGTACCTGTTTTAAAGTTCATGATTGGCCCAGCTGGTCTGTGGAAGTCGTGACAATTTGTCCCTTCGTTTTGTTCTTTCGTTCCTTCGCCTTAACCACAATAAGATATCCTCATTATCATTATTATCAGAAAAAGTCCTTGGGCTACAGGAGGAGACGCGGAGAGAAGAGGAGAGGTTCTGCAGTTAGATTTCTGTCTTGGGTCTGCCACTAATCTCTAGCGAATGGTCTGGGTCTCTGGCGTTAATCTCGAAGTGAGAGGTAGGGTGTCTGGGGTCAGGCCCAGCCGCCGGAGGCAGAGAGGGGCAATACCAATATCAGCCAACCCGGAGAATATAAGATCAATCCATGTAACTTTCAGTTTCTATTTACATTTTATTTATAATTCTTTTCTTTCTGTTTTCTTAACGTCGTTTATCTTCATTATTATCATGTTTTCGCTTCTTAACCTCTATAACCATATCTTCATAATTAATATCCCCATTATTTTCATCATGATGATTACCTTCAGAAGAAAAACCATCAAGTACGAAGATATGACCTGAAGAACCATATCGAGTACCCTGTACTTCGATTCTCATCTTTTTCTTCTTATCGTTTCCCTGACTGTAAATAACTAACGTGACATCAGCAATTCTGTGTCCACCACCAGACGATTTATCAATCAATCCAAATGAACGAATCTCAATTTTTTCTTGAAGACCTTGTGAAGAGGCTCTAAAATCCCGCTGTAGACTCTCCAGCCCAGTGAAAACAATATTATCGACATGTCTATTATCTACTCTTAACTTACTAGCAATACCTTGTTCATTATTTTCTAAAGCATCGAGAACACGATCTCGAGCTATTCTTTCAGGTTCACCGAGCCTTTGTCGTCCATTTGCCATCATTACTGAAAATAAATCATCTTCAGCTGCGGTTGCTGATCGCCTTCCACTGGCAGCAGATGTTGGCCCTTGCAACATATCTTGAAATGTAAGATGATAAGAACCCATATTATTCCATCGCTGATGATACAACTCATTAGCTATTCTTCTAACCCGTCGCATATAAAGCCACATTCCAAGAGCAAGTGGCGGCCCCGCAATAATAAGTAATGGCAATGATATAAAGAAAAATGTTGCTGCTAATCCTGCCACCCAACCGAATGCTTTTACAGGTGCCGGTACTGCATCCCAGGCATTAGAAAGTATGCCTCCCGATCCTCTGCTGCGATTGTTTCTAAGGCTAGATAATAGTTGTCTACTAGAATGGTAACAGCGGTGGCGTATATAATTGGCATTTCTATTTAAGACTACCGATTTCATTGGTGAAATTGTTGATATTGTTGATATTGATCTTAACCTCATTTTGGTCGTCTTATTAAAATCTGATGAAATGCCAGAGGGAATGGCTTTATGAAATGATCTATTGGACTCGATAATAGAAACAGGGGAGGAAATATAACCAATGGTAGTCGTAGTACTGCTGCCATCAATAACATTATTATGGCCCTGGCAAAAACAAAGAACTGATCTCGGCCAGTTCGATCTCGATGACCATTTCGTTATTAACGGAGTGACGTCACGAAATAAGGTTTCTTTCATCAATTCGATATTAAGAGTTTCCAAATAGTTCTAATCAAATATGAATTAATTGTTAGATTCAAAGGATCTAAACTTCCAGAAGAGATCATGAAATTGAACAAACGATGGTTTTACAGTGGTCCATAAAAGCCGTTTGCGGCGTGGCGGCATAGGCGGCGTGGACGGCTCTTGTGACCGAGGGATAATCCCATAATAAAGCTTCCAGATATCTAATCTATAACAATATCGCTTAGTATATGATTACATTATTGATTATTATTTCGTCAACTCCTTAAACAGGATTCCTCCACGTCAATTCAATTCCACTTAGTTGTTCACTGTCTTGCTTCAACAATAGCCTGGGGAGACCATTAAATCTATTTTTCAGACTCCAGGCAAACAAAAAGGAACTATAGCATTACTAAGGATAGTATAGGATACAAACTGCTTCCGTCCTTCTTTCTCTTTCCCTCGTTATATTAATTTTCACTTTAATTTGTCAGTCAATGTCTTTTAAGACCCAGATGAGATTGCCCTGTTAACAGCACTTTTATCTTGCATACTGCATAGATGCGGCTTAACCGTTGGCTGAGCTTGGCTCAACTTGGCTGTTACTGCCTGCCGTAAAGGTCTGGTCATCTGTTGATAATTGCGTTGCAATCTTGTTCATCTGGAGTGGAACGCATAACTCCTAGCTTCACTATTATCAAACATTAATCTGGAGAGATGCGAGACTATGAGAGCCGGAGGTATCCGAGCTCGAGCGAAGCGAGCAGAGGGGTCTGGGGGGGCTGGAAATTTAATTGACTAGCCAGGGCCAAGTCAAAAGCCAACATTATCGTGATGTCGAGCAGTATAAAAGTTCTGAATTTTATTTTTATTTATGCTAAAACAACAACTATAACCACACTTAGAACTAGAAAAAAAATAATAAATGGACGGATAAAAAAGGAATAATATGAATTAGAACTAGAACAAGTAGTATTTAAAGAAGGAGGAGGAGATGGTGATGTTGATGTTGATGTTGATGTTGATGATGACGCTGATAATAGCATTGAAGATTCAATTGAGGGCCAAAATTCATCAAACTCATCGACATTAATATTAGAATCACATTTTTTCTCTTCAACACTTTCAATCATTTCAACTTTCTCAACTTTTGCAATAGTTTCAATTTTTTCAAATATCATATCTCTCTCAACATCATTAACCTTCTCAACCCTCTCCTCTAAAAAACAACTTAACCTACAGAGCTAGATACTCTCTAGTTGTTGAGTGATTTCCTCCAATTCAGCCTTAGAAGCAGAATATTTCTCTGACAATTCTTCGAATTTCTTCTCCCACTCATCTCGTTCACCCTCAACAGAAGTCACCTTACGTTCAAAATGTTCAGCCTTAACATCAGTCTGACGCAACTTTTCAGTTGTTTCTCGTAAATTCTTATCAGAGGCTTCCAATTCATCCTCTAATAAAGAAATCTTCTTTGTAAGAGATTCATTTTGAGTACCTTGAATAGCACCTTCTTCTGCTGCACCTTTAGCCTCACCAAGTTTAGCTTCCAACCCTTCAACTTCTTGATCCAACAAAGTATTTTTATGAGTCAATGAAGCAATTTCTTGATCTTTCTGCAAGTTTTCTTGTTCCAAAACCTTGACTCTTTCAAGAGCTTCATCTGCTTTCTCCTGAGCAGTTTCAATCTCAAGTTTGAGTGAATTGAGTTTCTATCAAGAATGTTAGCAAAGTGCCTTGTCGCTACGCTTGAGAATCTTACCATTACACTGGATCCTAATCCCTTGAGCAAAGCGGGGACAAGATAAAGAGAACGACAACAACGACAACGACAACGACAACGACAAAGACAAAGAAAAATACTTCCTGTAATTTCTAGACTCTATTATGATTGAATCTATAGTAGTTGGCAAATTTCAATTGTCATCAAAACCGCTCGTTTCTCTTCCAAACTTAAATTTTGCCTCTTTGATCTCTATCCATCTCTACTCTTTCTTCTCTTACCTCTTTAAGTTTATCCATTGTGTATATATTCTTATTTGTTCGTTAGACTTATATAATTTCACTTATGTGAAAGGAAGAAGAAATCAAAAAGAAAAAAATTGTGAACAAATGATGATGAGGTGTTGTTTATATTGGGCGCGCGCCACTTCATATATGTATATATATATACAAAGACAGGGGGGGTAGGGCTGGGAAGTTAGGTTACTTAGGTAAGACCTGAAACTACTAGTCTACTAGTATTTAGTGGGTAACTACTAGTTGGGATGTGGGTTGGTCGGTATAATGCGCATCTTCGGCCCATAGGTATACACAGCATAATAATAATTTACATGTGCTCACTTTAGATGCATGATCAGAGACTACAAATAATAATTACGGATCGAATTAACGACGATTAGGTTTTTTTTTGAATCTATAAAAATCTAAACAGTCAATACTAGTTAAAAGAATATTATTCTACTAGCACCAATATGCGGTAACTTCATACAGTTAGATTTCAATTAACGTTACGTTATGCCAGGTTGGGGTTTGAACTGGCGCGTCGTCTTCTGCGGCAGCTGGGGAATATAGCCCCGAAATCATCATATCTTGCTCTTCTTGGGCTGTTAGTAAGGTTCGGGAAAGATATGGGCCAAAGGGAATCGGGCAGGCAGGATTGGGCCAAGGTATCCTCTCTACCCAAACACAAGCCGCTATGTTCCGACTGGTCCAGCCAGTCCACATTACACAGAGGACAGCTTTTTGCCGCTGTATTGATCTGTATCGATTACATCTATCATTTATTATCTGTCTAACCCTGTTATGAAAGCTACAATGTAGGTTGAACTATTTCTTTGGGTGGTAGAGTATTAGATTATTATATCGAGAGAGGTCAATTGGAATTTTAAGTCGTTCGGATGTTCACATAACTTTTTACAAGTTAAACTAGAGGTTTCATTAAAGTATCTTGCTCAAAGTCAACAACACCGCTCCGGTCACATGGGAAGTTTTCATCTATATATATATATTAAGCTTTTTCCAGTTGCCAAGCAATGGCAAGCATTAGGGGAAGCATGTTTAATTGTATGTACTTGTCATAATAAGTAACTCGTAATTAGGAGCATACCATGAAGAGACACATAATCTATGGCCCGGCCCATATACAAAGAGGAGTCCGCGAGAAATCCTTTCTCTTCGCCACCTCATCCACCTTATCAAAAATTTAAAATGGATCAAATCGCTAAAAATAAAATATCTGCGCTACCTAACGAAATTCTATCTATGATTATCAGTTTTCTACGCCTCGACGATCTAAAGCCTCTTATGAAGGTCAATAAGAGGATGTATAACTTGGTCTGTCCTGAATTGTGGCGCTATGTGGTTTTGAAAGACATTTCGGACGACAACTCCTCTCGAAGGACCAACATGTGTTCATAGCCGGTAGTATCAGTGACGAGTTTGCATGGCCGGAAGATCCCTATCCACTTCATCGCAGTCTGAGCGACACATTTCATAGTGTTACATGGAATGATAAAGCGCAGGAGAAAGCAATTTGGAAGGGAAGAGTCAGTCAAACCGCCATGAAATGTATCCGAAGTGTTTCAGTCTATACTGATACTGAAGAGGTGAAATATGCATACTACTTCCACCGTATTACTTTCCTTCAGTTTCTTAATAAAGTATTTAGTTGGCGAAATGACCCATTTCCAAACTTAATAAGTATCAATCTCTTTATCCGTAGTATCGACATTTCAGGGAATACTGAAATTTTCAAAACCATAAACCAATATGTTGCAAAAAATAGAAAAAAAGTCACTCTATCCATGATGGCTATTGGTTGTGAATCATTGTTCAATGCTGTTTCGATGTATCGCGGATTTAGAGATAATCTTACTTGGCTCTTCATAACCATTAAGGCATCCCACCAATTAAAATTCAAAATGGGTAATGATTTCCTCCCTTCTATAAGAAAAGGTTGTTTAAATCTTGAAGTATTGACAATTCGATGCAATTATAATTCTCAAATTGATACAGGCAATTTGCCATTTATTATAAAGTATAGATCCCAATTAAGAGATCTATTATGCGGATTGAGAAGACTGAAGTCGTTTTCACTAGATATAGGATCTTTTGCAGGAAGAGCTGACCGGACGCCTCATATTTCTGATATATTTGATCCTACTGAACTACCACCGAATATTAAGGATCTGACCTTTCGATCGCGGTCAGGGATATGTGGATAATTAAATATGGCCTCGACAGCATTTCTGGCCTCGACTCCCTGCTTTTGCAGTTCTATTTGCCGGCAGGTGCACTTCCACCAGCAACGGTTTTTAATCTGCAGTTGAATTGGGGACAGAATCTCAAGACTATCTATATAGTTGGGGACTGGATCCCTAAATTCTTTGACGTACATGTCTTCCAGAGTTGTCATCACCTTGTTAACGTTACCTTCAGAGAGATGTCAAAAAGTGGGATGAAAGCATTGGCCGCCAACTGTCACGACCTTCGTCAGCTAGCTATTTTCAGTAATCGCCAAACTAAACGTAACTCGTATCTTGACAGAGATGAAGCTTTTGATAGTGGTTCATTCGCAGACTAGCTACGGGCTGTTTAGAACTCACACATGTGTACCTTCAAGTAGGCCCTCCTCATGCCGAGCCATTGGAGGAAAATGACATTCAACACCTTCTAGACAACTGTAGAAATCTTAAAGAGTTTTATCTTAAGACAATACCAGAGTGCTATGGCAGATTCCGCGATCCTGAGGATATGGGCAAATTAATAGGAAGTGAACTTGGCAGTTTGTTTCGACGAGTTGAGAAATCTGAAGACATAGATCTCTGGTATAATCCTCTGCAATCGTCGATAAGGACATTGAATTTATTTTTTTTAAATGGTAATGATTTTAAGAGTCTATACCGTTTTGACATTGAAAAATATAGGGCCGAAATGGCCATTATTTGATAAAATATTATTGAGTTTGTGGTTGATGTTGGGGACACTCAACTTTAACAAACTTATTCTACTTAATTAACACTTAAAGTTATTATAAAATTTAGTCTTGATTCGTACGGGCAGTTCCCTGGATAAATCTGGATGAAATTGTGATAGATTTTCTTCACGTTACAGATTCAATAATTAACTGAGTAACGAGTTAACGTAATTAATTGCCCTGTAGAAACATATGTTAGTCACAGCATAAGCCATCCAAATTTTACTGTCCTTTATACGGGTTGTGAATCCTTGTCCACCTATCCTCAGTTTCTGTAGAACTATTCGAAATGTAATAGAGGGCGTCACGATGGGGAATTAGTCGGAACTAATATTAAATAAACAATTGGATCCTACTATCCTGTCGTATCCTATCCTTGCTCTCTTGGTTATCCGGGTTAGGTTAATTACCCCTGAAAATCTATAACTCTATAACATACCTAGAGCTGCGTTCCTTCGCAGCTCGTTTAGGTTCTACATAATTGCTCTGTAGTGTGCGATCAAGATCGTACGAGTCAGCTGGCTCCCTGGTCTACGGCTACGCCCCAGCTGGCAGCCGCCGGAGTCATAACGAGGACTACCTAGCTAACTATAACTAGCCAAAACGCGTTACCCGGTGATTCTTGTGATTTCTGCACAGCCGTACAATTTATGCATTAAGAAAAACATCAACAAATCGTCGACTCACATAAAAAAGTTGATATCAGTTCGTTTAAAAGTTGATTATTAGTATTCATTGTGAATCTATTTATGAACTGATTTGATTTGATTGTGGAGTTTTTCTATTTATAAGTGATTTGATTTGATTGTGGAGTTTTTTCTGTTTATAAAGTTTATTTTGTTATTTGAACACGGCTTCATATTATACATATGATTATTACAATTATTACTTCGAGAAAGGGAGATCGTAGCTGACGGAAATTACTAGGCATTTCAAAATCTTTAAGGGCATTCAAACTTTCAATTTTCAATACCCTCTACAGATGTCAACCTCACCACATAAGAGACCTATAAGGCCTCCATCAACAATGAGCCTTAGCTCTTTAGCTCTTTCATCTGCATCTCCAGGTCCTCCAGGAAGTAGACCCCAAACTCCAAGATTATCTCGAAGACCAGCGAGTTCAATGTCTCTAAGACGATCGCCAACTCCATCATTACGAAGACCTGGAACTCCTTCACAATATGGTGGTGGTGGTGGTTCACCAATGATTGGTGGTTCTATTTCTAGTTCTAGTTCCATGTCTTATACAGGAAATATCAAAGTTAGTATAAGAGTTAAACCAAATGCTATATCTCAATCCGATGCTCATCCTTCATCTTGGATTGTTGACCCAATTAATAGTTGTATTTCGGCAAAAGAAATTGGTGATTTCACATTTGATAATGTATTTGATGGACCGGGAATCCCTAATTCTCATATTTATCAAAACGCTGTAGAACCTCTCGTAGAACAGGTAATGCATGGATTTCATGGAACTGTATTTGCTTATGGTATGACTGGATCTGGTAAAACGTTTTCTATGCAAGGAGCCCGTAATGATCCAGGAATTATTCCTTTGGCTGCTGAATCTATTTTCCGTCATATAGATTCTCAATCACATCAAAGGGATTTTAAAGTTACTTTAGGGTATCTGGAAATATATAATGAGCATCTTAATGATTTATTAGCTACAGCCACCACCGGTTCTGGTGCTGGTACTGGTACTAATGAAGAAACTATAAAATTACGTGATGATGTTCTGAGAGGTGTTAAAGCTATAGGTCTTAAAGAAATACAGGTTTCTTCATCAGAAGAACTTCTTCATTATATTGCTCAAGGTGATTCTTTACGTCGTACTGAGGGAACAGATTTCAATAATCGATCATCAAGAAGTCATGCAGTAGTTCAAGTATCAATTGATTCAACTTCAATAACTGCCAAAACATCATCTCGTAACAACAATCATTTCCAAAGTACTTTATATCTATGTGATTTAGCAGGTAGTGAAAGAGCAGTTTCTCAAACTGAACGTAGAAAAGAAGGGGCGTTTATTAATAAATCGTTATTGACTTTAGGTACTGTCATTGCTAGATTAAGTTCTGGCGGCGGTGGCAGTGGTCATGTTCCATACCGAGATTCAAAACTTACTCGATTATTACAACCAGCATTATCCGGTAAATCTCTTGTTAGTGTATTATGTACTATCCAAACTACTGGTTATTCATATGTGGAAACTTTGAGTACTCTGAGATTTGCAGCTAGAGCAAAAAACATTGTTGTTAGTGCTAAACGGAATGAAGATACCGATCCTTCCTCAAAAACAATTGAACGACTTCTTCAACAGGTGGCAGCACAAAAGCTTGAAATTGAACAATTAAAAGGAGGAAATAATGGAAGTGGAAGTGGAAGTGGAAGTGGGAGTAGTGGATTGCCTTCTCCTATTCTTCCATCTACGACTCATATTTCTCAACTTGAAGCAGAAAACCGTATACTTCACGAACGTGTAGAACATCTCAGTAGATTATGTGATGATAGTAGACTTGAAGAAGTTATAGGTCTTTCAATGGATGATTCGGACTCTGATTCAGATAATAATAAATATCAACAACAAATCGAGGAATATAAATCTTATATTTCACATCTTGAAAAGCAACTTTATAATCAAGAAATGAATAGACTAATGTCTGGTAGGGAAACCCCAAGTGAATATGGCAGTAGTATCAGTGGACCAAATTCTCATTACAATGATATAATAAGAGATCTTAAAGAAGAAATTGAAGAATTAAGGGAAAGTAATCGGGATAAAGATCAAATCATTAATGCTTTAAGAAATTCTAGTAAGCGTAAAGAAAATATTGCTGCTTCATTGTCATCTACGGCCAATTCTTTAGCATATTCTCGGTATTATTCTAGTAGTAATATTTCTCTTTCAGGTCCAGTGATAAAGGAGGATATTGCGTATGAAAGTACTAAAGAAAATAATATTCCTTCGGGTGAAACGACGACAGCTAGTATTCGAGTAACTAACTAGAATAAGTAACTAGAATCATAACATAATAATAATGTATAAGCTTTGAAAATAAACTTTTATTTAATTAAGCTATGACACTCAGCTGTGTCCGTAGATTCGATTTCAAAATCCTAAAGAAAAAGCAAATCCTCTCCAGCGGAGATCTCCCCACCTACAGTAGAAGAAGTGACTCGAATTTCTTTGACCTTTTCAATTTACATTTTGATTGTTATCGTACCAACTCCAGCATAACGAAGTTTCTGTGATGTTAACACCAGCGATATAAATAGTTAATAGAACCCTGGAAAGAACCAAATCGCCAGAGGCAACGGTTACGATTCGAGAGAAATAAAATAAAATAAACTTAATTTAATAGTAATGTTATAGTCCTGTTGAAGAATAATTATAAAAATGTGACTCATATGTTGAATATCATCGCTCACATACAGAAAAGAAAAACACTTAGTCAATCAAATTAAACAGTACGCTCTTCAAGTTTAAGATCATTATGAGGTGCTAAACCAACCAAACCACGAATCAAATTCTCAAGACCAGCTCTTTGCTTGTTAAGTCCATTAATAGGATCATATCCAGAACGAGTCAAAGGAGCCTTAAGCCAATAAGAAAGGAAAGATAAAACAGAGTGGAATTGATGATAATCGTCATCAGAATTCTTCTTCTTGTAAGTAACACGAGACAAAAATTCTGAAACAACAACTAAATCAATAATTAAAGGAGTTGCAAGAAGAGAATCTTCACAAACATTATGAATTGAAATGGTATTATGACCACCAAGCATAAGTTCAGAATAATATTCATCCATAGCAACCTTTGAATCACCAACAGCAGGAACATATTTAATAACAATACAATGATCAACAGTCTTACCAAGTTTATCATTATAAAGAATTTGATTTGATTCAATCATATCATCAATAACAGAAGCTTTTGAAATTTCCTTTGATCTGAATTGTTTAGGAGCAGACAAATTATAACCATCATTATTACCCAAATGATTATAAGAAGCAACCGAAACAGGACGAATACCAGCATCAACAAGATATTGAGCCAAAACAGATTTCAATTTAGTTTGGCCAGATTTAAAATCATCACCACCAATAAAAGTCTTATGCTTTTCAGCAAGTTCAATACAACCAGGAACAAAGGTATTTTGAGGAGATCCATTAATATAAGGAATACCCTCTAAAATAGAAGCAATAGCAAAAATAGTTGAGGGTGCAATTTCTTCATGAGATTCTTTAACCGATTTAATTAAATTATCAGCAGTATCATTAACTCCTTTAATAATTTCTGCATAACGTTCAGTATTAGCAGTCCAAAGAACAATCACTTTATCAAGATCATTCTTTGATTTAAAGTCTCTAATATCTTTACGAATATGTTCGACATGTTCCCATTTATCATTACCAGGAATCAAATTATCAGCACGTTCAGATTGATTAGCAGCAATGAAATCTGGATAATAGATAGAAGGTAAAGGAACAATAGTTTCCAAATGTTTAGTTAATTGACGTTGAAGGTCATAATCCAACACTTTAGCACGGGCCATAGCTCCTGCCAAATTAAGTTTATTAATATCCCAACCACCAATAACAAAATCATTAGGATGTAAAAGAGGTACGATTTCATTAAAAGGAGCATAAACATCCTTACCATTAGAATCAATACCAAGTTTAACAGTAGCAGATTGAGTCACTGAGCCAAAGTAATTAGGTTCAATTCGTCCATTCTTATTGTTAAAAGCAATATTATAACGATTGGCAGTAACGGCAGCAGTTAAAGTTGAACCATTATTACCACCCAATCCTACAAGAAGAACACCAGTTTTAGGAACTTTAGTATCCAATTTGAATTCATATTCTTCTGAAGTAGGTGTTACTTTGAATTTACCATCGACTTTCTCAACTAGAGCATTATCATAAGTATAAGAAGAATAAATGGCATCATCAGCAATGCGAATCTTATCAGTGATAACTTCAACAGTAGTTTTACCAGATTTTCCATAACCAGGAGAAGAGGTAGCAGCAGTAGCGGCTGATTGAGAATTGACACTAGGAGACATATTTGAAGAAGGGGGAGAGATAAAAAGTAAGAGTTTAAAAAAATTTAAATCAAGAAAAGAAGATTATCTTGTTTCACGCGGAATACCACCCGAACCAGCAGCGGAGCGGGAGTTTTGATAGGGGTGGTGAGCACTACCTAATAGATTTGAAAACGTTTTGAAACAAAAACGGCCGGTCGTTTATATTGGACCAGTCAGAATTGTCTTAAAAAATATAGGAAAATAAATTTTTCACTAAAGGGTAGTGAAGAAAAGAGGAAGAAATAGAAACAAATTCCAATCTCGGGGGATATAAACCCCTTTTTATATATTATGTCTGCAAGAGATAGCGAGATTTTCCGTGATGCGGCTGTTTGTCTTCGGCAGCTTGGGCTTAGCGGCGCGCGTCGGGTCTGCCCAAAATAGTGCCTGTATGCCTCACAAGATGTCCAATACAACCGATCGACCAAAAACGTGTCAATCAGGTTCACTTGGGTCTAGTTTCGCTCGAGGTTTAAAATCGTATCATCCTGGCGCGTTTAAAAGATAAGAAGAAAAAGAAGAAAGATCTCGGATCCTAGTATAGTAAATTTCCTGTGTTATCATTAAATTCTGTAGAGCCTTAAACCTCTGTTGCGGTGTATTGAGGCCGAAAAAGTTTATCGCATAAACCTGTATGCCTCAGTACCTACCACTTTGTTATCTCCATGGACTACCGTAATGTTTCAAGATCCCCGGCAACACTCCAACCCTGCATCTCATATTACTACCAAGTAAAGTTAACGCTAATGTCAGAACCAGAATACATCCTGAGATGAATTCCTGGATCGAGTGTGAATAAATATTTGGTTATAGTAGCGTAAGAAGGCTCCTTAAAAGTACCTTCCATAAGTTCCATATCTGTAGCCGTTAACGGTTAGTGCGGTTTCCTTTAAGCTTAATTGTTTCTTTATTAGATTGATGTAAATACGTTACGTAATTGACACGTTTCTTCCCAACAAACTATTGGTCAATTATCTTTAACATTAGGGTACATATACATATTGGGAATACAGGGTCATTTGTACGAATTGGGGCATTACTTGGAACAGAGCTATACCTATTGGGAAAAGGGACAGCTCATCCCAAAACAGTTCCGTCCGAATATGTATTGGGCAGAATTCATTTAACCAATGCCACGAATTCAATAACAAAAGGATATAAGCAGTCACTTACAAAAGACAAATATCTATTCTTAATATTAACCTTCTTCTTTCCTATCTTTTAAAACCTTATCTGTCAACAACTTCGTTCCTGCTCGGCGTGATCGGCCCAAAAAAAAAGTTCCGAGCAATCTTCACCCTTACCCTTCCCCAACGCTGGTCGATCGATCGATCGATTCAGAATACACAAAACATGTGATATTTTGAAAGAAGTTTATTTTATTGATGGCGCGCCGCGCCAGTCAGAACGCTTAGAATTTTAGTTGTTCTGAGTTTAACGTTATAGTGCTGTTACGATGGTAACTGATGAGAGTGAGCTGTGCACCTCTCACTCAGATAACTTATGTGCACACCCTCTTTACATAATTGTTTTGGGTGGCTTTTGGACATTGGTACCAGCACATTAAAGAGAACTTGGAACCTTGAGCGAAGCGAAAGCTAGGGATCTAGCGGAAACAGAAAAGCGGTTCTCCTCGCTGGAGTAGTAGTTCTTAAGCTGTCATTATTGTTTTACTATAATTTTTCCGCTGGCGAAATACATTATTGTATATTAAATTTGAGTCATCTAAGCCAACTTCCGGTTAAATAAGAAGGCTTTCACGAACTGAGAATAATTGTTTCTTATACTACTAGCATCATCTTAGCGGTTAACCGTTACTGTTAATAAATTAATTAATTTAAATCATGTTCCATCATCTTCCATGTTACAGTATATGCATTATATTTGCCTTTCACAACTTTAAATTAATGTTGTAAGATATTCAAATCAATCTATCTGGAGGAAGTGTAAAAAAATTTACTAGTTCACGTTGCCAGCACAGAACTACCCGCTGACGAAGGTCAATTTAACGTCAAGGATCTCACAGCTTTGATGATGCACGACTAACTTCTTTTGGCTTGCATAGATAAGATAACCTTAATTATCCAAAGACATTAAGACAAAAAAGAACAAAATGCAAATGCAAATAAAAATACAAATACAAATAAATAAATTAGAATAATGAAAAAAAAATACCTTATTAAAGAAAAATAAATAATGGCTAGAAGTTAATAATAATCACAACACTTCCATGCTTTTTCTACAATACACGGAAATTACGATTGATAAGACCACAATTAAATTTATAATCAGGGGCATTAAAAGGAATTGATGCTTTGGTAGTAGTTAGCTCAAAGATATTCTTAAGATTTTTAAACCTCAAACTTATGGAACTTGAAGAACTTGAACCAGCAGATTTAACAGTACCAATTTCGTGAACATATTCTGGTCAAAGGAATATTGGACATTGACATTTGAGATCTCATTTTTAATTGTGTAAAATAAAAAAAGTGGTTGTTTTCTTTTGAATAAAGTAGTCCGTTTGGGATAACGAGTTTACTTATTATTTTAGATTAAACAGAGAAGTACGTAATCCATTTTATATTTAAAATTTTCAAAGTAGATAAATAAAAATCTATATATAACTAGCTATATTTGCAAATATGAGCAGAAATAATTTGGCCCCCGAGTCCAGGTTTTCCATCGTTTCGATTGTCTTTTTGTTCATCATCCAATCTCGACGGTATTTTTCTCTTTTTTGCTGGTCATCAGTACACTATGTAACGCGATGATGACAGTGTTTGATATCAAGGACTGATTTCATGCAGTATTAAGGTGAGTAACTAACGTTGACATTCTGTAGATGTACCGACACTTCATGTAAATATTCATGTTACAAACAAACGTCGTCGGAATTTTCTTCGTAACATAAGGTGACACACAATGTTCAATATGTAAACATGACTACTGGCAGAATGACAGACTGACAAGCTGACAAGACGGGCTTGGCTGGGGTTCAGATTCAGCCACTGCTGCAGCTTGAGGAGGATTTCTTAACGCGTCTTTATCATAATAAGCAAACTCCGAGACTCCGATTCAACGCTAATGCGGAAGACCTGTAAATGTCAGTCCTCAATAAGTCCTGAGTGAGTGGGGGTGTACCGGAGTGGCAACTTGTGGCAATCAAGACCAGGTTCTCAAGCAAAAGAGTAACGGATGGGGAAGGGCTTGAGCTGCTGAAGACTAAGGGGTGATTGAAACCTTCAGGGACTCTTCCTCAGACTTCATTAATTCTTAATTCAGGCCGAGGTTGTTCCTGTCTTTGATTGTGTCCCTCAAAAAACAACACTGCTACGTGGAGGCTGCTTAAGGTCTCGGCTGCTTCTTTTTAAGCTACAACATATTCAGGGGGTCACAGTTTTTTCAAATATCAACATACATCTCAGAAAGTACATTAACATAGTGAAACTCCAATCTTTATGACGTAGGTTAAGTTCAAGTCTTCTGTAACGAATAGGACAGGAATTCACGTTTTGCAGTTGACCTCATCATTGTGCTACCTTGGAGAAAGTCGTCAACATTCACTGAAAAATTCTCGCAAAACTACTAAGGTTAAGAGTTTAAAGCTCGTGAACCCACCCACATAATGCAACTAGTCCGGCTGCCGAGTTCGACGTTCTTTTCACAAGTAACCCCTGGCATGCACTTTACGATCCCATAGGTCGTCCCCCATCTTCACATGAAAATTTTCAACTTTAATACTGCTAATGACGGTTAATGACTGTTAATTCCAGAACACTATCAAATTGATTTTTATTTGCTCGCTTGTCGCAGCGGAATGTCATGTGTTCTGACTTTCATTCTCGGTTGGCAGAGAGAGTTTTAAGCTCGGTTTCTCTTCGTCCCCATTCGATACAAGTGGCAAAGCGATTCAATATTTTATTCCTCTGGTTCCTAGGGTTCGTGAGGTTGCTGAAGTCGAGTGTAGTTTCAAGACCATAGCTACATACATCCTCTAGTGCGCATTAGAGGTACATAGCAAGGCATTGTTCATCTGTGGGACGCCGGCAACCGGTTAACTAGCTTACCTGACCATACATGTAGCGGTTGATCGCTATCTACTATCCCTAGTTGAGTTCTACGAAGTCCCCGTTAGCCTTCATATTTAACCTCTCTGGGGTGGTAAGTAGGCGGATACTTACCTCGGTCGTAGCAACAGCTAGTGGTGTTCAGCTGAAGGCAAAAAACCAAAAGAATGCTGCCAGAAGCCATCAGAAAAAGCAGACATAACTGATTAAATAAAAAATATACTATTGATTATATAGTAGCTAATAATGATAATAACAGAACTTTAAGATGAACAGCAAAGAGTTTCAATCATAAAACCAATTTACAAACCACCACGAAGACGAAGAACTAAATGAAGAGTGGATTCCTTTTGAATATTGTAATCGGAAAGGGTACGTCCATCTTCAAGTTGCTTACCGGCGAAAATCAAACGTTGCTGATCTGGAGGAATACCTTCCTTATCCTGGATCTTGGTCTTAACATTATCAATAGTATCGGATGCCTCAACTTCAAGAGTGATTGTTTTACCAGTAAGAGTCTTAACGAAAATCTGCATACCACCACGGAGACGGAGTACTAAATGAAGAGTAGATTCCTTTTGAATGTTGTAATCAGAAAGAGTTCTGCCATCCTCAAGTTGCTTACCGGCAAAGATTAAACGTTGTTGGTCTGGAGGAATACCTTCCTTGTCTTGAATCTTGGTCTTGACATTATCAATAGTGTCAGAAGACTCAACCTCAAGAGTGATGGTCTTACCAGTAAGAGTCTTAACGAAGATTTGCATACCACCACGGAGACGGAGGACTAAATGAAGAGTAGATTCCTTTTGAATGTTGTAATCGGAAAGGGTACGTCCATCTTCAAGTTGCTTACCGGCGAAAATCAAACGTTGCTGATCTGGAGGAATACCTTCTTTGTCTTGAATCTTTGTCTTGACATTATCAATAG